>JYFJ02005342.1:0-25666 GCA_000934665.2 Catajapyx aquilonaris
CCCACCCACCCACCCACTCTGGATGGGAGGAGGAGGAGGAGGGGGCAGAGGGGGGAGGGGTGGACAGGGATACCAACCGAACGGTGGCAAAAATGGGAGCAAATAAAAAAATTTGGCGAATTTTGTTGGCACCACTGCTTCACTTCCTGGTTTCAAAAAATGTGCTCTTGATGATGCATGATATTATTCCGGGCACTTATTCTGGAACCAGTTCTTCACGCGGGGTGTAACATATATAGGCACGACATTTGCATGCGATTGGGTATGAATAATTGATAAAAAAAATAATGGGTACAAAATTGATATGAAATGGGTATAAAATTAGCATGAAATTGGTAAATAGACCTATTTAATACCAATTTCATACCAATCGCATGCTAATTTTATACCTGTATAAAATTATGGTATGAAATTGATAAAAAATTTGTACAAAATATTATTGATATGAAATGAGTAAAATTAGCATGAAATTGGTATGAAATTTATAAAAATTGGTACAAAATTGATATAAAATGGGTATAAAATGAGCATGAAATTTGTATGAAATTGGTATAAAATTACCATGAAATTGGTATGAAATTGGTATAAAATTACCATGCAATTTGCATGAAATTTATAAAAATGGGTACAAAATTGATATAAAACGGGTATAAAATGAGCATGAAATTGGTATAAAATTACCATGCAATTTGTATAAAATTGATAAAAATGGGTACAAAATTGATATAAAATGGGTATAGAATGAGCATGGAATTGGTATGAAATTGTCATAGAATGGGTATAAAATAAGCATGAAATTGTCAGAATGGGTGTAAAATAAGCATGAAATTGGGATAAAATTGGTATAAAATGAGCATGAAATTGGGATAAAATTGATACAGCATGGATAAAAAATGAGCATGAAATGGGTATAAAATTGTTATATAATGGGTACGAATTGGTTATAAAATAGGTACGAAATGGGCATTAAATGGATATGAAATGAATAACACAGTGCAGCAAAACGAAACGACGATCTGACGCATCATTTCGTTCTCATGCAACAATAGGCGTAAACAATGTTCTTTTTGTTGACACGGTTTACTCATATTGTTGTGTGACGATGACGTTAGATCGTCGTTTCGTTTTCCAGACTGTAGGAATAAAAATGAGTATAAAAATGTAGGTATAAAAATGAGCATAAAAATGTAGGTATAAAAATGAGTATAAAAATAGGTGTAAAGGCACACCTAATGGGGCAAAGAACCTGATCAAAATGATTTTTTTTTGGAGCCATAACAAGAGGATGAAAATCTGGGAATCCTATTTACAGCCACACAAATCGAATCTACGAAACTGGCATTTTCTTGGAATAGGGTTCGACGAAGAACGCCGCTTTTGGCGGCCGCATCCTCCTATATGGTATAGATTTTGTAAATTCACCCAATAGTTTAGCAGGTATTGGTTGAGCAAGGAGTGTTCATCGCATTCATATCGTGAAAATGTACGCTCCTTTTGTGACCTGCGTACAATTCAGCCTCCTATTGTACAGTGCTCATTGTAATAATGCAAAAGAAATTGTTGCTCTGTATTGGTTCGCTTTCAGTGGTGCGATGGAAAAATATCACTCTTCTAAGAAACAAACAAACTGTGCTTTTATATACCGACTATGTAAATTATGGCATTTTCCATAAAAAATATATGCAAAAGAAGTGAAAATAGTATGCAAACTAATCACATTTATAAGGTTAGGTATGCATGATCTACTGATTCGTAATAAATTCTATTGCGTACACATGATACGTAAACACACAATTACCCAACCTGCATACGAATAATCCGGGAGGAACTATTCACAGCGAGATTTATTAACAATGGTAGCTACAGTCCACTAAATGCAACAACAATCAATTTTTTTTAGTGTCCTCCACCTTCGTGGCCTTCCAGGTAGAAGCGGAGGCCGCAGTATCCACAAGCATGGTTGCCCGGCTGGTCCTGATGACAAAACAGCATTAGCCACTTGCTCATGACAATCAGTGCTAATTATTTTAGTTCCAGTTCAGCCAAATTACCAGGTTTATGTACACTTTAGGGTGTCCCAGTGGCCCGCCGCCTCCGTCGCACCACACGACCCGGTCCGTCCTGGGCTGCGGTGGGGCCTGGTTGATCAGGTCAATCGCAAACTGGGTGTTGACCTGCTTCGGCGTGGTCACAAACCGGGCCAGACGGTAGTCATCCTTGTCCCATTGCTGTAAAAGGTAATCAATGGAACATAATTATGTGAATGACACCTATTTGAGCTCCGATCTGACCTGCCCCGTGTGCGTGGTCTTATCTTCCGGCTCCCACTCGTACTTCTTCCCCCCCGAGGCCGCCCTGGAGGCCTGTCCGACCCCGGGCTTGGCCCTGGACAGGAGGGCACCGCTTCGAAGCAGAAGAGAAGCAGCTGCTCCACTCCGGGCAGCCATCTTGAAATACGCGATGCTCGTTTGTCACCTCCTTACGTCACGTGGAGCAGGAGTGCCAACCGGGATGGTGCCAACAGAAACTGTTTGTCCGGGGTGAGTCATCAGCCAGGTGCACGACCCTGAGAGTGGCAGTCGTATACAGATAGTTGGATACGCCATCTGTGTGATGGATATGTAGATGAACTCAACCGAGTGCGCACCACAGTTCGCGCAGCGTGCACGGTTGGAATTAGTCTATCAATAATGAAAGTACAACGGGGTGAGATTGTGCCAACGTAATATTTGGACAGCAATGCTGCCAGCGGGCGTAAAATAGCGAATTTCGGCATACATTGACGAGGAATGGTCAAGGTTGGCAATGATGAGTAACATTCGCGGCACTGTTATTGTCCAATAAATGCGCTGGCACAATCTCACCCCACCTGGCACAATCTGGGAATATGTGCAGCTTTCATTTTACCAGTTCACACACTACGTAGCCAACCAGTGAGAGCTGCGCGAATTGTGCTGCGTACTCGGTTGCGCTCGTAAAAAATTCACTATTGTCAAACAAATCGGGTAGTCCGCCGCAGTTATTTTCATGCTGTTTGATCGATGTCGCCTGATTTTTCGCTATTTGGCGCCCCATCAGAGATATTATTTTTGAAAAATGGAAATGGCATGATTTGAGTGGTGGCGGGCCACCATCTGCGAGGAATCTGATGGAGACGTCGCCATGGACAAGTGGCCATCAGAAAAGGTTTGTTTATGTCGGCGCCGGCGCCTCGACAACTGGCGTGATCGATGCTGGAAGGGTGAGAGTTACAGGATGGTAGCAGCAAGGAGCCAGCAACTTACAAGGAGGAGGAGAAGAAGAAGATCATGGCCTTCCGACTGGACGACATCATCAACCGGAGGAAAGAGACGACGGCCATCTTGGACCTGTCCAGATGCAAGCTGTCCACCCGGGAAGAGTTCGAGAGAGCCTTCGAGAAGGTGCCCGAATACAGGATCAAGCCGGAGAAGGTACGTGCTGGCACACTAATTACATCATGTCAATGACCCGGTCTAATCATCGGAGCAGACAGATTCAACAAATCTGTCTGATTGTTATCGCCTCTTATTAAAGCTATGTATACAGCACACCTGAAGCTCAAATTAGCCTGGCCAAGAGAGGCGCCTCACTCGAATGAGTAAGATATATATGATTTTTTTAAATAAAAGAGCGCAACCGAGTGCGCAACACAGTTCCCGCAAATTGTTTCCAACGCTACGTTTGAGGGGGTCCGACTTTTGCGACGTTGTTCATACTCCAGCTGACCACAACTATACACAATGTAACACTGTCATCTCTCTTTCAGTCAAAATCATAGCGATAAGATCATGGACCTATATAACAGACCCGAAATAATTGAATGTATGCCATAAACATGTTTCGGCAATTTGTAATTATATGGTCCTTGTGACGTCCAAAATGTCCTCGCGTGCTCCTACAGAAGGCAGCTGAATTTTGGCACGCTTCTTTATTAACAAGACGAGGAAAGGCCTTTTTATTTCCATGGAAGCCTTGCTGACACTATCTCACGACACATATCGTGCGAATTTTATTTCTTTTAAAAAAAATCGCATGCAAAGGATCGATTTTCAACGCTTATTTAGTTCACTTAAACGATAATTTTTTATATATATTTCCGACCGCGAGCCATCACACGAACTGCATGAGTCAATGAAAAACCACTGCGATTCCTGCCATCAACTACGCGTCACTTTAATGACAGTTACTATAGTCACTAGTCAGGGAAACAATGTTCTTGGCATGGGTACGAAATGGGTATAAAATGGACAAGCAATCATACTATACTGTAGGCCTACTACATATACATAGACAAAACATGTAGACTATTACATGTACACATACATAGACAATGCATATGTATTACATAGACAATACATATAGGTATTACATGCACATAGATACAGCCAGATAGCCACAGTTGCTTTGGCTTCTTCCGAATAAACCTAAACATACATAGACAATACATATGTATTACATAGACACTACATATGTATTACAGAGACAGCACATATATGTATTACAGAGACAGCACATATATGTATTACATGCACACATACATAGACACTACATATGTAGTGTAGTGTAGTGTATTATACATATGTATTACATAAACAATACATAATTATGTATTACATGCACACATATATAGACAATACATATGTATTGCGTGTGTACATACATAGACTATACATACTATATGCAGTACATGTATGAGTATATACATACATACAGTATGGACTGTACAAGTGTATCCTACATAATTATGTATTCGTACATGTAACACATACAGTACATTATATGACATTTTAATAATTGTTGGGTTATTAAAATTTTTGTTGAGTTTTACCTGCTCTTATTTGAGCCTAACAGACAATAGCAGAAAATAGAGGTAGACACTTGGCCATCTTCGCGTGTGCGGAAGTTTTACAGTCTTCGAATTAAGGAGAATATTTCGACCGAAATTGACAAATAGATGTCGTGAAGTTATTGACAAAAGGTGACATTTGAAGGCCTGAAATGCCCAGGTGGTTGTTGTGACAGGTACGCCCCGAGGACGCCCGTGTGCGAGACAATGAGTTCAGCTTCGCCAGTCGCAGCAGGACGACAACCAGGACCGGGAGTCCCGAGTTCCCCTTTCCGGACCCTGTACCGTCCAGCATGAGGGAGGTGAGGCTGGAGGACCTGAGCGCCGTGGACATCAACTGGAGGATGCTGACCATGGCTCGACCCAAGACCAAGCTGGACGAGGAGGTCTTCAGCAGGCTGGTGGACCTAGGGAAGCTCAGGCTCAAGACCTGCCAGAGAGAGCAGGCCGCAGCTGCAGCGGCCATCGCAGCAGCTGCAGCCGCCGAAAAGTCAGGCAAGTACAATTAATATTGGCTCGAGTCTGACATCCCATGGATGTCAGATGTTGGATATCTAGACGCGCACCAGTGATGGATATGGGTCCATTTGCAGGCAAGGCTGCTTCGGCTGCTGGTGGGTCAAAGGGCAGCGGTGGCAAAGGGGCAAAGAGCGCTCCTAAACCAGATGCACGTGCTGCATGTCGCGAGTGTGGTGAAGAGTTTTGTCTGGGCAGTTTGTGCAAGGAGTTTCCATACGACTCGTACGCTCGTGCTCCGGCTGAAGGAGAAGAAGAAGATGGAGACAAGAAGAAGAAGGCCCAAGGGCTGTCCAAGAGACGGAAGAGGAAGAGAAGGAAGAAGAAGAAGGGCAGCAAAGGAAAGAGCAGACCTCAGACCGGAGTAGTAGTGTCTTGATCTGATATAAGCTGACCCCATCAGACGCTTCCAAAAAAAAAGAAACCTTGACACTATTTTTGTATATGGATCGTTGTAATGTATATAGAACCAACTATTTGCTCTATTCTTCCACGGACAATCTATTCATATGCCAACTATTGGCTATTCTTGGGGAATTGAGGACGTTGGCAGTGCCTCTCTATAATGTACGAGTTATGTTATGAAATGAAGACATGCGAGTCCTACTTTTGGTCGAAACTGGGTTAACCATTGTGCGTATCGGTTTTGTCATATGTCAGAAAAATTATTGCGGGGAAAAAATTGACTTATAAGAAGGCAAGCTAAAAGGTCAAATTCCGACTTATCTTCCATATTCTCGGTGCTCTAAATCAACTCTGAGCTTTAATAATTGTGCTGTGATGTTAACTAATTGCCATAATAATTACTGAGCAAATGCCTGGTAATTGCATTGTTTACTAGCATTTGTTATACGTCACCATCCGGATTGTATATGTTCAGGAATAGGTTTCGGGAAGTTATTGATCACCTTGTAGCGTCGTATGACTTTTTATGAGCGCAACCGAGTGCGCAACACAGTTCGCGCAGCTTGCACGGTTGGCATTAACAATGATAGTTGGTGATCTCTCTATTATAGCCGCTCTCTATAGCCGCTCTCAGGGGGAAAGTTGTACTACATGCACGTTGGTGTTGAGTCAACAACGCATGTAGGGACAAAGTCACGCCTAGCCATTTCTATATACGATTCGTAACGATCTGCTCCAAATTATCTGATTACTACACCATCCTATAACAGCCTTATTTCCTGATGAGAACATTTGAGGTCGTCGACACCACCTCCTTCTTTGCGTTTTCCATTGAGGAGAAGGGGGCAACAAGTGTCCCGCAGACTTCCTTTGATGCAACGGGGAGGGTTATTGGCACCTTGGTGGGGGGTGGTTTATAGTGTGGGTTGGATTTTATTTTATTTTTTAAAGAAAAAGGAGGGCAGGGGCTGGGAAGGGTGGGCAGGAGGACCCCATCGATCAACCCACCTTCTGGATGTGTGCGTGCAGAGACCAGCCAGGAAAAGAGAGGAATGGTGGTGGTGTAGTTGCTTGCTTGGGGAGGGTTTATACATATCGATTGGGTTACAAGTGTGGTGGTGGACAGTCCCAAGGAGGTCAACACACAGAGGAGACACATGCTGGAGGGGTAGTGCCTGGAGGAGGTCGCAGAGGTCAATGGGACACATGGAGGTGACCAATCAGTTGACGCTGGTCCAGCAGAAGAAGTTGCAATGGGCGCAGGAAAGAGGTCAGTGCTGGGTTATTCACACTGGTCGTTTTTGAACTTATAATTATATGATTATGTTCCAGAGATGCTGTCGAGACTGTCCAGTCCTTGGGGAAAGGGGAAAGCGACAGTGTCCACGTCCACTTTGCCTCCGATCGTCGGGAGCGTCGCGTCGCTTCGTGAGGACGGTGAGACGTCTGGATACCAGAGCGAGGCTACGGTCGACACGTCTCGTCGCAGCAGAAGCCCGCCCTCTTCTTTGCCCAGGGGCAGCCCCTGGGCGGCTGCGATGCGTCGCAGCTCACGGTTGGGATACTCGGGGTCTCGAAGCGACGACGAGCGTCGGGCTCGGTGGGGTGACAGAGGCATAGGCGTCGGGCACCTCTGGGAACCAGCGGCCGCCCCGGGTGCCAGACTGCCCCCTGCAGCACCCGAGGCCGCCCCGAGGCCGCCCCCGCACTGGGTTCGTCGCGGGCTCTCCAGGTTGCTGGCAGCCGAAATTGTTTCCAATACAGGTAATCTTTCTCCAAATAAAAGGCTTATTCTCTCCGTCTGATGTTTGTCCGACCTGATAGTACCGCGATCTCTCGCACGGGCAGGAGTGTGCAGAGAGAGTGTACGCCATCTATGCGTGAATAATAGTACTACGTGGTAAATTGGCGGGCCATACTGATAATACGTTTTGTCAAATTTTGGCAACTTGTTCACTAGTAGGCCACTTGATAATCTGCCCATGCGACCTAACCAGCAGAGTATTCCCTATTAGTAACATAACCAGCAGGATGTTCCCTAATTTTAACATCATATTCGCATAATAACAGCATTCAACTATAGGTAAAGTTTACGTAATATTTTCAAGTGCTGTACTGCAGTGTCGTACTTCCGTCGATATTTGTTGCCCCATTTTACTGTGCTAATTGTGTGCGAGTGCAATAATCAATGGTCAAAAAAAACCCTCGTCCTTTGTGAACATGAGGACCTTGAAGGGACGGAAAATGCACTGTGGACGATACCAGTAATTGTTAATGCCCTCGGGTAATTCCCATGGCATGTGTCATCATCGTCGAAACATTTCGCATGATGGTATGTATCGTGATGACTTCTGGATACATTTCCGCTGAGGACGTTGCCTTTTTATTCGAGCGTCCTCTGATGAACCCACCGCATCGATCACTACTTAAGCTATATGCACTTAGCAAGAAAGGAGTGCGCTGGTCATGTACAAAATCATTACTTAGTAGGAAGTCGGCGGCATGTACAGTCCGTGCACAATAAGCGCACAATAATAAATAACACCAGCGATTGGCGAAGCCACAATAACGTTCGTTGGGCGGAGCCAGTTCTGCATATGATAAAAGGCAAGATAAAAGGCAAAGGTTGTTTGTTTGTCCCGTGTGTGCTGGGTGTGAAATGGAGCTGGTTTATATGCTTGTCCAGTAGTGGTTTCCATGTGGATTAGAATTTTTGGCAGATTCGGCTGCTATTAATAACATAAATATTTATAGAAAGAAACTTTATCAGTGGGATACCAATGGCCCCCCTTTTTTTTGAAGGGCAATCGGTGTGATTTCCTGGAATCGGTGGCGTTACCCTCAGAAATTGAAGGTTTTTCCCCCATGGATTCCTTAGGATTTAACGGAGTCTACTATGTCTCTTTATAGCCTCTGTCCTTCCTTCCACCCCCATTGTAGAGCTGATAGAAGGTCGGGCGAATGTCGAGCTAAAATGGCAGGGCAGCAGGCGACAAGTTATAGTCGCGTGACGCAAGGTTGGAGAGAGAAATGGCGATAAGAAAAGGGGGGGAAAAAAAAGTGTAAATGGGAGGGCGTTAATGGCAAAGGGTAAAGAGAGAGGGGGGGGGGGTTCTTTTTTTGGAGTGCTATTACAGGTGGTGAGGTGCAGTAAATGCAGGGAAAAAGTGCAGTAATCAAGACCTCAATTGGCAGTAAATCGGCAAAAAAAAAAGAGAGAGGGAAATCGATGGGGGTAAACGACCCACACTGTAACTTATCCTGAGAGTTAGGCCACACGTGAAACGTGCTCGAAGGGAAGTCGTTGCTTCAGGATAAATATAAACACATAAATAATCTATGAATTAATTATCATTTATTTATGAATGATTGAAAAATAAATAATAAATAACATTGATTAACACCTATAAATAAATAAATAAATAATCTGTTAATCTATGAATTAATTATAATTTATTTATGAATGATTGAAAAATAAATAATAAATAACATTGATTAACACCTATAAATAAATAAATAAATAATCTGTTAATCTATGAATTAATTATCATTTATTTATGAATGATTGAACAATGTAACATTGATTGATTGATTGATTGATTGAAAGTAGCATACCGTATCTATTATATAAATAATACATATCATTTATTTTTGAATGACTCATTGATTGGTTTGATTGATTGATTGAATAACATTTATTAAATAAATAATGTTAATTTTTAATGATTGAAAATAAATAGCACATTGACTGAATGAATGAATAACATGTATTAATAAATATTGATAAATTGATTGAATAACATGTATTAAGAAATATCGATAAATTGATTGAATATCTATTTAATATAATTATATTAATAAATCGATTGAATATCATATCTATTAAATAAAATAGATAATATTCATTTTTGTATTATTGAATAAATAAATAACACTTGAGTGAATACATTTTGTCGAAACTAATTAATAAATAACTTACGTGTTGGTTTGATTGAATAACATTTATTCTTAATGATCGAAAATAATCAACATTTTATAGATGGAATGAATGAATATCATATCTGTTAAATAAATATTCATTGATTGATTTAATAACATATATATCTATCTGGTCGAATAAATAAATAAACTTGTTGAATGAATAACATACTGATTGATTGATTGAATAACATAAATTAATTAGATAAATCAATAAATGCTTTCCAGAATGCAGTTCATATTACTACATCCCTGGAGAAGCAACAGCTCTTGTCCACCACCTGGAGGATGAGGAGGAAGAGGACGAGGAGGACATGGAGGAAGCAGCACGACACAGCCGGATATGGGAGAGGTGGCAGCAGCAGCAGCAGCAGCGTCGTCGGCGCAGACGTCGGAGCACCAAGGGCAACGGGGACGATGGCCCTGGTCCGGACGTGGCCTCCAGGGTGCTGACCCCTACCAAATTCAGGGGGGTGACCAGCAGGCAGTCCAGAGACAGAGGGACTCAGACCGAGGCCCGCTGGTTGACTAGAGGGAGACGGAACGTGTCGTTGGCCACCGGGAGCGACAACGAGTCTTCTTCCAAGGGGAGTCCTCCGGAGGAAGGCACCATGAAGATCAGGTCGAGGTCTGAAGGCAGATGTCCCCTGGGTCAAGAACCACGGCCGCAGTGGGGAGCCAACAGGCCTCGACAGCAGTACCAGAAGCAATCAGAGAAGGACCCACACTACCAAAGGCGCCTTAGGAGGAGGCTCAGGCCGACCGCCACCAACAACGCAGCTCAGAAGGGCAATCCGTCCAGGGAAGTCCAGGTCGCTGAAGATGCATCCAGCGGAAGCAGCAGCCGGGACGTGTCGCCTGCGCCAAGAGCAACGAAACCAAAGCCTGTTGCGACCAAACCAACAAAATCGCTGCCATCCATGCCAGTGCCTTCCTGCCGCAGTCTTTCACCATCAGTGCCCACAATCCGGCAGAGGTTGCTGCTGGAAGAGGAAATTGCCTGCCGTCCACTGTCCACTTCCTCTGCTCCAGGAGCCAACTCTGAATCGCAGCAACCGACACATCTTCTGCTTCGATTGTCTTCCTTGAGAAAGGTCGGTTAATAATATTTCAATTAATTAAACATGTTATGAAAAAGATATTTTTCCAAATTATTCATGTATGTGGCTGGACAATAACGCATTCAATAAAAGCCATGCATGTTAGATAACACAGCGAGCAATGACACGGTGGCACAAAACTCAATCTCGGGAGATCCACGAAAGCAAAAGGCCGTTATCGGGGTGAAGGACGAGTTATCTGGGTCCCGAATGCCATCAGATAAGGATGCGATTGGCATGTCAGTCGCCGTTGGGAAATATTCGATGCAGGTTTTCATCTCGTAAAAAAAAAAAGCAAAGGGAAAAATCGAGGGCGGGGGAAAGCAGTCAATATTGTTAAACATACATCATACCTCTTTATTTGTCACCAAAAATATATATATTTTTTTTGTTATTGGTTCTCGACCACCCCCTTCAACATCACCACTTGATGGGGTGGAAATCAAAGATCACCAGCACAGGAATGCAAAGTACAAAAGTTTTGTTGTGTAGAAGGGAAATAAAATTTGTGTACAAAAAAAAACAACAAAAAGGCAATGATTCAGTATCATACAATTATATTAGATTCTATCTACTCCCCAAATGTTGAGCCCAACCGACAAAAAAAAAATAAAAGTTTTTTAAAAAATAAAATAAATTGATCCGCATTTTTGTCCACAGGGTCTGAACCAGCAGCAGCGCCAGTGGGGCAGACCTGAGTCGCCTCCGCACGGAGGAGTCTCGTCATGAAACCCTTGGAAAATCAGCGCCAGGATGTTTTTCAGTATTTTCCGTTTGTTTATTCTTCTGTCGGGGCCTCAGGTACAAGTTCGTTTTTTAAAAAAAATCCCCCGAATCCTGAGACCCGACCCGGTCTCCTTCTGCACGATAGAAAAGTTCTTTGCATATCACCATAACCCATCCCTTCAACTTTGTCCCATCGTTTATTTTTTTACTTCTTGCCAGCCTGCTGGCTTCATTTTCTCATTTCCCCACCGCCCCACAAAAAAATCCCACAAATCTCTCCAACAACATCGAAAATGTCTCTTTCTTCACACTTCCTTTCTCGCCTTTTTCTTCTTCGGCTTTGGTTCCACCCAAGTGTCTGAAAACGAACAGCAAATAAATAATTTCATCGAGTGAATATGGCGGGTGGACAGCAACAATTATTCCCAGTCTGAAAACTGAAGCTTGCCAAGGTCCGTGATTGCTAAAGTAAGCATCTGACAATGTACACACCGTCTTGGGCTCGCAGCCAAAAAAAAAAAAAAAGCCTTGCCACCTACAGATAATTTGGCAACAAACAAAAATAAATAGCCTGAGCATTTGTCCCACTGTTTACGGCACACCCGTATTCCATTAGTTGCGGAATCAGGTGCTTCCTAACAGAGGTGTTTAATATTCCCCTCGAGTTCATAAACTTGGCACTTGCTACCTCATAGGAAAAAGAAGCAAGCGTGGCTGAGGGGGTCGGCAGTAACATTCGTTAAAAGTAAAATTTGCTGTCCACCTTCCAAGCTAACCATTGCAACGTATGCGATGATGCATGAGCCCCTTTTGGAAAATTGGGAGTCATCATGCAGTGACTTTTTTTTGTATAAAATGACATGCATTTGAAATGTAAGCTAGTGCGATCGTAATTATAAGACAGTACCTCCTAATTCATCAAAGGCAATGTTCTCCTTGCTGGATATGATCTCAAATGATTCCAGGCTTGCATCTGTGCCTATGATAAGAGATCATTTTCTTATGAACAATTTCTTTTCAGTTTTCTTTTTTATTACGCGCGTTATGTGTAGGCCTAATTTGTAACCAAATTGCATCCATGGTCTTTGTTACAATAAAATCCTTTTCCATTCAAACACTTGCCTTTGCTGCTGCTATCCAGCGAGGCCGAGGAAGCAGTCAGGATTTCAATGGCTTCACCTCCGCTACTGTCGCCATTTTTATTGTTTTTTGGTTCAACTGGAAGTGGTTTTGGGACCTCAACCGGGATCTAAGACAAAACGAGAAGACATTAACGACTTTCCTAAGCCGCAAGCGATGACGTGCCTTACATGTTTTTCTGGAGCAATTTTCTTCTTATTGTCCTTCTTCTCCTTACGCTGCTCTTTTGGCTGAGGCGAAGCTGGAGCAACCATACCGATTAGCTCCTTCTTCTTCTCTTCCTTAGGCGGCTCTTCCTTCTTTTCCTTCTTCTTCTTCTCCTTCTTTTCTTTTGGCACTTTGGCTTTCTCTGGAACCGTCTCCTCCTTCACCTTCGCAATCACCTTAACCTCCGGTTCTGCCTCATCTTGCTTCTCGATTTCTGGATAAACAAATACTGTTAATGTCCGGTTCGTTATATGTAATTACTCGTTACTACCTGGAGCTGCTTTCATATCATCTGGTGAGTCCTTCTTCTTGCTCTTCTTCTCTTTGCTGCGAGCTCCGGCTTCGACCCAATCGGCTGAAAAGCGACAGGTCAATGAAAATCATCTGTTTCAACTTGTACAAGACCAAACAATTACCATCATCAAATCCTTCAGGTTTGGGCTCGGCTGGTTCAGGTTCTTGTGGCGCAGGTGCCTTCGACGCCTGCTTCTTGGGCTTGACCTCCTTTTTGGCCTCCTTACGCTGCTTTGGAGAAGCTGCCGCCGCGTTATCTTGAGCTTTCTTGTTGTCCTGCCGCTGAGGCTTCTCCTTCTCCCCTGCTTTGGGACTTCCTGCCTTGGGCGTTCCTGCCTTTGCAGTTGTGGCCTTGGGGCTACCTGCCTTGGGACTACCTGCTTTCGGACTCTGCTTTTGTGCAGGAGCTGGGCTGCTCTGATTCTTCACCGGAGATTTTTGCTGCAGAAAGAAAAATGGACAATATAAAAATCAAGATTATGCGACATTGGTATTAAAATAACATCACATACAAATTAGCTTTCAATCACTGTTAAAAACCGGGGAAAGTCTTCAGACATCGGAAACATGCCGGCATAGATATTGAGAGAGGTCAAAGTACAACTCGAGAGATTATGTGGCATTCCACGTGTCTTGTCCTTGCCTGGTCCGGAGACATGTCATCGTAAAAGTAACGTAAACGATGTCCATGTTGCACTTACGTCAGCTTTTTTTTTTTGTGATTACCTAAAGACGCTGTTGGGTTAGCGATAATCTGGAAAGGAAGTTGGTCTTGACCTTGGGTCATCTTTCCCACCATAATGATGAAATCAATCACGTTGCACAGTTTATTTTTAACACACTTTTAGCTAAGTGAATAATGAGATGCGCCTCATTTTAGAAAGAATGTATATCATTCCTGCACACATTTTCATTCAGCAATGTCTTATCTCAAGGACTGTTACGCTGTTAAAATATTTTACTGAACTTTCATGTACTCGACAAACAAAATCAAAATTGGTTGTGTTTACAAACCCTCAGCTAATAGAACTGGAGGCCCAAATAGATAAGATTGCAGAGAGTGGAAAGTTTAGGAGGAACCAACCACACGGCAGGAACACGTTGGGAGTCTAGGTAACGTATCCAGTACAAGGTCAAGCTCAGCTTTAAAATAGGACCATGGAAAACAATTCAATGCTCAACAATAAGAGTGCTGAAGAACATTGAACGAAGAAATATGAGACACCAACATGTCAAGTAATTGCAGTCTGAATCAACTGAACGAATCTCCAAAGATCTGTGGCTAAACTCTTCAGATACGGAAGGATAATGAATCAACCACTCAGGGCCATTAGACCCCATCCTTCACCCAAAAATAAAACAAAAGAGAAAAAAAAAATCTGAACCGTCTCCAAATTACAGCTAGAGAATAGTACTGACATCACATCATTGTCAACAGTGATTCTCAACAACGAAATTAGCAACATTTGCAATGTCGAGACCAACCTCTGGTTGAAACAAATTAACATTAAATTCTTAATCGCATTCAGGTGGAATTAAGTCTGATGGTCAAATAATACGTACAGCTTGAAACCTGGTTTTGGACCGAAGCCTAAAAAGCAAAAGCCTTGTAATCAACAAAACATGCTTCACCTCCCCCACGCTTTTTTGTATTTTCGGGCCACACGCCAACTGAGTCACTTTGCAGGCAAGGCGCTGCAACTGGTAAATAAACCCCGACTAACCCAAAGAGGCCCGGCTGATAAAACGGCACAGATCATCAGAGCATAACGCCGCCACATAAAACCTGCCGGTTTTACAAGCCACAACTGTACGAATCCTCGTTACGTACCGTTCAATCCCTAGTGTTTTCCCTTGCTCATATTTAGGCGTAGAGAACTTCAAAGTAGGTCAGTGCTCCCTTTCTCCATTGATAAATTATATATTTTTATACATTATTAGCTATTATATCAGCTACATTATATTAATATCAGCTACATTATTATATTAAATATTAGCAGTAACATGATCATTATATTAAATATTAGCTGCAACACGCTGTATGAAATATGATTTAAAAAATTGAGAGTGGACCCCAGCTGAGGATCCAAAAATAGTTTGATGATTACCCTCTCCGGCTTGCTGGTGTCCTTGGCTTTCCTCTTGGTCCTGGGTCCAGCGGAGAGCTTCCCATCCTGGTCCAGGGATGAGGAGGACCCCAGGGGAGGTCCAGGTGCGAGGCCTCCACCGCTGAGATGAGTGAACCTGGGCTCCTCGACCTTCTTGAAGCCAAAGGCGAAGACGAGTGCGGCGCAGAGGATGACCAGTCCCACAGGTAGGGCGTACTGCCAGGTGTTGACCACCTCTGCGGCCAGCTCCATCATCATCATCATGGTCGAGAGAGTGGTGTGTGAGGGGCAGAAGAAGAGCAGGTCAGGGCGTCATGGCGTCACAGCAGAGAGAGAGAGTCCGAGAGCAAGAGGCGAGCCTCCTCTTATCTCACACCAGCAGGCAGGACGAGAGAGAGAGAGAATCTTCCACGAGACAGTGCCCAATGTGGCGCCCCCTACCCTAACTGTATATAAGGCAGGCAGGCAACAGAAGAGACCACGGGGTGTTGTGTAGGCAGGCCAAGCAGGCCAAAGCCAGCCCTCCACGACCACACGCACACTCTTCGCTCCTCTTTTGCTGACGTTTCTGACGACACGTCCCTTCCGGCCCATGCGATGGACCGAGAGGGGGACGAACGGGGGAACGGACCGGTGACGTACTTCGTTTTGGAGGGTCGCGGGCACGTCACGGGGAGAGTGCGACAGTCAAAGCGCATGCGCTGAAAGGACACTCATATTCCCCCCCCCCCCCTTGCCTTTCATGCTGTACAGTACAGTACTCCTCACCGGAGAGGGGGGGGGGGGTTCAAGTTAAAATACAACGCCTCACCGGTGAGATGCCGTTCGAGTTACAATAGTGCCTCGCCGGAGAGGAGGCATTCGAGTTTCCAGCTCCTCCCCGAAGAGATGCCATTCGAGTTACAATAGTGCCTCGCCGGAGAGGAGGCATTCGAGTTTCCAGCTCCTCCCCGAAGAGATGCCATTCGAGTTACAATAGTGCCTCGCCGGAGAGGAGGCATTCGAGTTTCCAGCTCCTCCCCGAAGAGATGCCATTCGAGTTACAATAGTGCTTCGCCGGAGAGGAGCCATTCGAGTTACAATGGGGAACTAGCCTTGGTCTGGGATTTGGGATTTTTGTTCATAACTAGCTAGCCCATTCCTGTAAACATACATTCCATCACTCTGTTGCATCAAAATGACATTACTGGATAAATTACGGCACATTTAAAAGTGCCTTCAAAATTGGCGGGAAAAACAGAGCAACAGAGTGGTGCCAATCGAAAGGGTACTCTGATATGCCTTGGTTGACTGCGAGATGTGAGGAATTTGACTTTGAATTAACCGCGGACACGACGGAAAGCATTCGCAAGGCGGCTGTAGGCCATCGAGGTGGAGAAAGGGGGCCTTCATGTGCCGAATTCGGGTGACAGATAATTCCGACCTGGTGGCATCACTGCCATGTACAAAGCAGCTTGAGCGGCCTGGAATAAATACGCGCCCCGGCCGCTATCTTGCTCACGGAATGGGACGGTTGCTAACAACAGCGAAGCATTTTACGACAATGACGGGGCGCGTTCTATAACACCATTTTTGCGTTCATTTCACTTCGCGTGACGTCAACATTTTCTAGGCTGACAGTGACGTCTCCAGTAGCCTACATAAAAACCCGAATTACTCCGGAACTGAAACTGATGTCTTAAAACGGAATATGCAAAAAAAAATCCAAAAAATATGGGCGAATTTATTATGTAGTTTCCAAAATAAAGGCTAGTTCCCCATAGTGCTTCGCCGGGGAGGATCCATTCGAGTTTCCAGCTCCTCCCCGAAGAGATGCCATTCGAATTACAATAGTGCTTCGCCGGAGAGGAGCCATTCGAGTTTCCAGCTCCTCCCCGAAGAGATGCCATTCGAGTTACAATAGTGCTTCGCCGGAGAGGAGCCATTCGAGTTTCCAGCTCCTCCCCGAAGAGATGTCATTCGAGTTACAATAGTGCCTCGCCGGAGAGGAGTCATTCGAGGTTCAAGCTCCTCCCTGAAGAGATGCCATTCGAGTTCGAATATAGTGTCTCCCAGGCATTCGAGTTTTAAGCTTCTCCCCGAAAAGAGTTGCCGTAAGTATGAATAAATTGCATGGCTTCTCTTCGACGTGGCCACATTTCAACTGCTGGAATATATAGTCTCGCTCTGGTGAGAAGTTCCCTGAATCGAACTAATCTTTCCGGAGAGAAACTGTTCTTTAAAATTACCTTAGCTAGGAGAGAAGTTGTATTCCAACTTGAAAAATGACCCCTCCCCAGAGAGAAACACTTCGAACTTGAAAGAAAATAAGCGTTTACACTAGAATGTTCTCTCTCCGGAGTCTTGCAACTGGAGGTATTACATTTTATTGTCACTCCACATTTTAGTGCAAGGACAATCATGTTAATTCTGGAGCGACCGTGCATCACGCCAACGCATGCGTAAGCCCTCACACTGCTCACGTCACATTGCAGTTGAAAATACCTGCCTAGACTGAAGCTGAAAACGGCAACACAAATCCGTTTTGAACCAGACTAAATAAGAATGTAAATGTTACATATGTGTCAAACTGGCACATAAAAGAAGAACACGTCGAAGCGAATAGTTAAATAGTATAATTTAGCCATCATTAAAGTAACAGGTCAGCAATAAAATACCGACTGAGCATGGGAACGAACCAAATTAACTGCGGCCAGACTCGGCCAGACTGCAGCTGAAAGAGGACATGAGCTGGCAAAGTGCCACCAAAAATGATGCACTTACGCAATTGGGTGCAACAACATTGCGCAAGTACCGCACAGCAAGTGCACGGTACATTTTACTAATTAACTAGTACAAGGGTGCAAAATTCGGCTGAAGTTTACACTATTAATGCACATTCCCGTTGAATGTGCAAACTCGCCAATTGCAGTACAACTTGAGGGTCCACGCATGCGCTTTATTTTCGAGACTGGCACATGTGAACTCCAAGGAAAGGTATTCCATGAATGTTTTTTTTTTTATTGTGTTGGCAACACTTGTCGTAACGCCAAGTGACGTCACAGTAAATAATGGCCGAAGAAGTGAGCGGATGAGACGTGAGTTTTGCGTCTCCAGAGAGAGGGTCTTGTTCGATCCATTTCAGGCTGATCTTATTCCCCTCGCAGCACACCAGCTACTACTCAGATGCGGTGTCCTCAGCATCCTCCATCAGCAGGATCAGTGGCCAGACCAAACTGCAAGACGAGGTAGTCATCCACCACCAGGGGGAGCTTTACATTGAGGAGAACGAAGGAGAGAGACAGAAGAGAGAGAGAGAAAGGAGCTGACTTTAAATAATATACAGAAGGTTTTAAAACATTCGAGTCACAAAATGAGCGAAGAAGAAGAACCCATCGAATCAGCCATCAAGAAGCTCAAGGTGGATTCGCACAGGTCAGTACCGCACCAGGAGAAAAAGAGTACTTCAAGCATATCCGCAACATTGTCATTATTACACGAGTATTACAATAACGCCACTAATAGAATACCAGTTACTAATAAATTATACCAAACAACTAATGATATATATGTAACATAACTAATAATATGCATCATAACTATATTATTTTATTTTATTTTTATTTTCATACCCCATGCTCAGGCGTACGCCTGTGCAGCATAACTATATAACCCATAACTAGTAATATAATTCTTGATGCCGTAATATAAGGTACCTAATATAATATGGGATAACCAATATGAAACAGGCTAATAAATTACAAATGTAACTAATATAATAATGGCTAATAAATATAATAGCATAACACAACTGGTCGAAATAATATGATAATATAATAACACCTTATAATGACTAATATAATAAGAACTATTCGGGGGAAATAATATGATAATGTAACTTACAGTCACTATAAGAAGAAGTAATCGAAATAATACAATAATATAACAAGTTTATTTAGAAGAAGCCAAAGCAATTACTATTGAACTATGGCTATCTGGCTAAATGCTATCATATAACAGCACTAATAGGCGCTATATACTACTAATAGCTACTAATAAAATACTACAGTAATGTAGGCATTATATATGGCTAATATACTCTGTAATGTAGCTAATATACTAATATGTAATGTAGCCTTGAATGTAGCCAATATATTGGCTACATTACATATTAGTATATTAGCTACATTACAATACATTCGAGCTAATATAATGTGATGTAAATAATAAATATTACAAAATAATATAGCGTGAGTAATTGCCTGATTTGGCAGAAGATTAAATAGAGATCACTTTTTAAGTAGAGTCAAAAGGAGTAAGGTAGCGGACCTGAAGCTCAAAGTAGCCTCCGAAAAAGGCCTGGCTTGAAGGAGGAGCAGACCTGAAGGGCGCCTCTGTTGGAGGCTACTTTGAGCTTCAGGTCCGCTACCTTACTCTTACTTAAAGATTTCAAGAGATGTTTACAAGTATAGGGGCTTGTTTCCCTTGCAGTGAGTTGAAGAATGAGGCTTCCGGGGGTGAATCCCCAGCACGAGAAGGGCTGAGCAACGACTTGGATCTGGCCAGGCTCACTTTCCAAGGGGAGGAGTGCAAAAGCGCTTCCTGCACGTGCAACAACTGGCATCCATCAGAGGTGAGTGTGCTTCGTTGCTTGTGTGCGCCCAAGTCAACACCGCTACCGTTGCAGGCTAGTGAAAGCAGCTTTTCAAGGCAAGGCCGCAGCCTGCTGCAGTCGACACGTCGGAGCAAGTCCACGTCGATATTGCAGGAGCCGAAGCTCCGTCTTGGGGTGACCGCTGTTGGGGAAAGGTGTCGACGCAATGCACGAACCAGGCGAGGCGCCAGAAACGGAGCCGTTGCGAAGGCGCCTGAAGCAGCACCGCCAACCACATCCACATCCCAACAGAGATCATGCGCCGAGCAGGCCCGGATGACAGCCACGGAGTGCGACGAGGTGAGCATGGAGGAGCTGGCGGCATACTTCGACACCTACGTGCACATACCCAGGAAGATGTCGCACATGGCCGAGATGATGTACACGTGAACGACGACAATTTAACGGAGCGCCATTTACACCCTCCCCTTTATTTTCAGTAACATTTTTTTTTTTCTTCGGAAAGGACAATGTTGAATCTTTGTTGCATGCGCCAGATTACTTGCGGAGAGTCAGATAACTTTTGTATGAACTTGCAAATAAATAAGTGGTACGCATCCGTTGATTTTTATTCTACCCGCTACGTATATACACTTTTTATGTATAGTAGAGCATCAGTGTGACAAGCAGCTGCAGGGTTTGTCGATTATTATTAAGTGGGCCATCAACTCTGAAGTTGGAAATTTTGTGAGGCAGATGGCGCCAGTGGGCCTGTTCGGAATTAACGTAAGGAACGTGAAGAAGAAGGAACGAACCGGAGCGGATCACAACATCACGTGAGGAAGCCTGGCTGAAGGAGACTCGAAGAGGTCTGGTTGATCTATCTTCTCTGGAGAAGAAAGAAAGAACGATATGGCTGCAACGATGACGACCGAGGAGGAGGAGGACGACCGCCTGGAGAACGCCAACCCCCGCCTCTTCGCCAAGGCCACGGACAGGCCCGAGTGCCTGGCGGACTGGGACGACGACGTCCAGGACGACATCGACGTCAGGGAAGTCTTTGGTGAGCAGCATGCGCGCCTATAATTGTTGCCACTCATCTCTTGCCATGGACAGACAAGCAAACAACTCTCCTGTTGCTGTGGACAAACAAACAAACAAACCACTGTTGCTGTGGAAAAACACAATGTTGCCATGGACAAACAAACAACTGTTGCTGTGGAAAAACACAATGTTGCCATGGACAAACAAACAACTGTTGCCATGGACAGACAAACAAACAATTGTTGCCATGGACAAACAAACAACTGTTGCCATGGACAGACAAACAAACAATTGTTGCCATGGACAGACAAACAAACAATTGTTGCCATGGACAAACGAACAAACAATTGTTGCCATGGAAAAAAGAAACTTTCCCCTATGTTCGTCCATGGCAGTATTCGTTTGTTTGTCCATGGTACGCACTTGTCACTCTGTTGCAATCTGGTTGCAATGGACGAACATTTTCTTAACTTGTTTGGCCATAGCAGCAGTTGTTTGTCCATATCGACATCTGTTTGTTTGTTTGTCCATATCGACATCTGTTTGTTTGTTTGTCCATATCGACAGCTGTTTGTTTGCTTGTCCATATCGACATCTGTTTGTTTGCTTGTCCATATCGACATCTGTATCTCCATGCTACTTCCTACTTGTGACTCTGTTGCAATGGACGAACTCTTACATTGGTTTTGTCCATAGCAATGTTTGCGCATGGCAACGTTTGGTTGCCCATGCTACTTGCCGCTGTTGCAATGGACTAACAAACACACATACTGTGTGTTTGTTTGTCCATGGCAACAGTTTGTTTGAGGCAAAGCCTTGTCTGTGCATGGCAACAGTTGGTATGTCCATAATACTTGTCACTCTGTCACAATGGACAAACACACAAATGTTCCCTCATCTTAAAGTTTGCTTGTCCATGGCAATGGATCTCCATGTCAACAGTTGCTTGTCCACATTTGGTTCCCGCAGCAGCGGGTTGCAATGCACTAATGTAATAATGTGGATTTGTGCAGATCTGATAAAGGACATCAATGATCCGGAGCACCCTTTGACCCTGGAGGAACTGCA
The DNA here is from genome assembly GCA_000934665.2 of Catajapyx aquilonaris. Taxonomy (NCBI): domain Eukaryota; kingdom Metazoa; phylum Arthropoda; class Diplura; order Dicellurata; family Japygidae; genus Catajapyx; species Catajapyx aquilonaris. The sequence goes on from JYFJ02005342.1 coordinate 22,027, forward strand.
CGTCGTGGAGGAGGATCTGATCCGGGTGGACGGGGCGAAGGGCACGGTGGACGTCCAGTTCACCCCGACCATCCCCCACTGCAGCATGGCCACGCTGATCGGGCTGGCCATACGCGTCCAGCTCCTCCGCTGCCTGCCCCAGCACTTCAAGGTCGGCGTGAAGGTCACTCCTGGGTCCCACTCCTCTGAAAAGGCCATCAACAAGCAGCTGGCCGACAAGGAGAGGGTGGCCGCAGCCATGGAGAACGGCCACCTCCTGCAAGTCGTCAACCAGTGCTTGCAGCCCAAATGAACTGCGTGCTCATTGTAAATAAAGCATGTTGCAAATATGTGACAAGATCAGTTTTAGTGTGACTATACAGCCGGATTAATACAGAGTTACGAATTGCTTCTGGGCTTGGTCTTCGCTGCGGTAACGGGCGGCCTGGGTTGCGTCGGGTCATACCGGTATGTCTTCTGCAGCGGGCCGGTTCCTGCCTTGCGAAACTGCATCTCGTCATGGCGCTTCCGGTTCTCAAGCTCCTGGCTTATCTTCATGTTAGTCCAAGCTGCAATGAGCCGCTGATTATTACCCCGCATTTTGAAGCTGACAGTACTTACATTCCTGGACGCCCTCCACGAATCCTTTGGACTTCATGGGAAGATCCTCGGGCTTGAATGTCGTTACTCTATCGATGTGAAAGTACTCTCGCACTGCCGGGATTTTGAGGATCCCAACTTGCAGGAGGGAGACGAAGTTGGTGGACACCCAGTAGCACAGGACGGCTCCCGGGAAGTTGATGGTGAAGGGAAAGATCATCACCGGCATGGCTCGCAGGACGTACTTCATGGCTCCCATGTTGGCCGCTTGCAACTTGGCCGTGTCTGCTCCCAGCTGTGGATGTAACGATGCAGATTATGTACGTACAAATGCGGATATGGCGTACCTCGATGGTGAGTAAGAGCGTTGCGCTGGTGATAAGCGGCATTAGGTAGAACGGGTCCGGTACGGTCAGATCGGTGAACCAGAAGAGCCCACCAGTTTTGAAGCTCTCAACCGGTAAGTTAGCCATCTGCCGGAGTCCGATGAACATCGAGATGAAGATGGGCGCCTGAGCCAGCGGAACAACCAGATTCCGCAGCGGGCTAATCTGCTTTTCCTTCATAAACAGCATCAGCTCCTGCGCAATCCGTGCGGCTGCAAATTGTACGGTTTAAACACCTGCTGTAATTGCACGGTGCAGCGTACCTTCAAGTGAGTTTCCCATTTGTCGCGCTTCAGTCAGCTTCATCTGAAGCACCTGCATTTGCGGGAGATTGTTGCTCATACGGGCTGCATTACGTTGGGCCATTAGCACCAGCGGGAAGATCAGGATGCGGATAACGACCGTTCCTGCAATTAGCGGGATCGTTAGTGTCGTTGAATGCGGTATGTGCATCCTGCGGTACCAATCATGATTGTGGTCCACCACGGTATGGAACAGTCGATATGCAAGTACTCCAGGCATTGTTGGACTATCCCAACAGGCGACCATCCTCCGAGCCCCAGTGTTTCAAAGGCCGGCTCCGCCCCTGGGGCCAACTCCGGAGCCACATCTGGTGTCGGTAGAGTCGGAATCGGTGGCGGATCCAGCACGTACTTGGCACCATCCGTTCCATCAAGCCGTACTGGTGTGGTTGACAAAAATCTAGAGGCAACAATCCACTGCAATGGCCTACTCTCACACTGCAACAAATGGCATAAATAATTAGTATACGCCACTGTATATGTTGTATTTGTTTCTACATGTAGACACGTACCTTCTGAGCCGTCCTAGGCCACAGAGCGAAGACCTGGGCGGCCCCGGGGCGAAAACCGGAGCCATTTCGGCAAAAGTTGGTCAGAATCACGCGTGACATGGAGGCCGCCATTTTGAAATTGCACCGGGCGCGTTCAGTCGATGCGCACTGGTTGTGGGTGCGCTCGGAAGATAATTTTGAAAATGTAAATTACAAAATTTAATGCCGTTTTTTAGCTCTCTAATTTATGTACCTGCATTTTAAATATTAACATCATTCTCATTATTAATTATTCAGCAATTAATGAGTTATTTAATGGTGAAACAGTGTGGCCAGATGCAGCGCGCATTCAGTTTCCATCCATTCGTTCCATTCACGTCGAGCTGCCTTCTTTTTTTCATTAATAATTTTTCTGTTAATTAGCGATTAATTAGTGATGCCCGTGGTGCGGGTGAAGCGCAGATCGACGGACGTGACGGGTCCGCACCATGCCCTGATGGTGGCCGCCAAGAGGAGGAGGACGGAAGGGACGTCCACCACCTCTTCTTCGCCTGCCCCAACCAGCAGTGGAGAGGAAGATGTGGCCACGACTCTCTTCACATTTGCAGGGACTGTCGGCAGCGTGGTAATTCATGTTTTTAATCTACTCTCTGTACAGGATGGGCTTGGAGTATGGAAGGTAACGTGCGCGGCTTGCAAGCACCGCCAGTGACGCAACACGCATTGTTGTTCAACCCAAAGGTTTATTATGAAACAACTCTGTTGAAAAAATATATATAGAAAGTTGCGGCTTTCACATGTGTATACTATAATGAAAATTCTGGGGTTGTATTGGTGTTTAAAAAATACCATGAAAAAAAACCTTCAAAAGTCGGGCAGAAGTTGCCAGTTTTACTAGTCTCAAGCATTTTGTCACTCAACATTTAAGTAATCAAATAAATTGATAAACTGATTTTTTTGGGGGAAAGTGTATGCTAAGGTTTTGATAGAAATAGTTAAGGCCATTTCACAAAAAAATGTCGCGCGGCATATTTCTTATTTATATTTATTATTGCCAATAATTAATAACAATTGGCGGGGCATGCGTTTGCCGCTTGCCGCTGTCGCAAAATCTTTTTGTGAAATGGCCTTTAAGAGGGTCACAAGTCAGAGAATACTGAATATTCAGAGTGGGTTTATGTCGGGTAAGAGTTGCGTAGATCAGATATCCTCTATGAGACTCGTGAGAGAAAAGTCTTTAGCTGTAAACAAGACGGTTTATGTTGCCTTTTGTAGACTTAGAGAAAGCATATGACACAGTAAGTAGGGATGGTTTGTGGGAAGTTCTAAGTCTCTATGGAGTGAAGGGCCGCCTGTTGGAGGCTGCAAAGTCATTGTATGAAGAGAGTAGAGCTTGTGTTAGGACTAGTGGGGGTTTCTCTGACTGGTTTAACATTAGTGTTGGGGTTAAGCAGGGTTGTGTCATGTCTCCCTGGTTATTTAAATTGTACTTAGATGCATGTGTAAGGGAAGCTATGGTTGAAGGAGTGCAGTTAGTTAGTCACTTGCTGTATGCAGATGATTCTGCCCTTCTGGCGGAGAGTGAGGCTGATTTACAGTTGATCCTATGCAAGCTAGATAATGTTTGTGAAAAGAGGGGTGTGAGGATTAACGTAGATAAGACTAGGGTATTGGTATTTGAGAGGGGACAGCAGGTTTCTCCTTGTATGTTGCAGGTACGAGGAAAACTGGTTGAGCAGGTCAGCCAGTTTGTATACCTGGGTAGTGTCCTTGAGAGTAATGGTCGAATTGATGGGGAAATAGACAGGAGAGTTAGTTCTGGGTTGAAAGTAATAGGTGCCACAAGTAAGTTTTCTAGAAATAAGGACTTATCTTCTGCCTG
>JYFJ02005343.1:0-25557 GCA_000934665.2 Catajapyx aquilonaris
GGCTTTTGCACACGCGTACTAGGGTTGCATAGGAAAGTTCTACTATTATTCCTTGATTGTAGGGTCTCTAAAGAACCCATTACGCTACACTGTTTTTTTTAAAAAAAGTCCATACACTGTTCCCCAAAAATTGACGAAAAAGTACCAAAAAACTGATTTTTTTTTCCATAAAAAGGACCCTGGAAAACCACAGTTTCTATAAAAGATTGTCTTTAAACACCATAGTGGCTTCAGACTAGACCCAGGTAACACCTAATGCCAGCAAAAACAAAATCCGAAACTTACAGTGGTTGCCAGACCTGGAAATAGGCCAAAAAACGTCAATATTTTGAATTTTTCGGATTTTTGGTCACCCTGACCCACTGCAGATTTTGGGAGAGAAATCCCGGGCGTTTCCCAGCTACTTTGGGTCCTACTAACATGATGTGCATAGTGGTTTCCGAGTAACACGCCGAAAGTTTCTTTTTTGTTGCGCTGTGTAATTGCCCAACAAAAGCAGGCCACTATTACTGCTGACGTTACATACACAGCATGACTCAACAATGTCAACAGAACAACTACCCCAAGGCTTGTGACTTCAGTGCTTCATTTAATCAATAACAGTCGAGAATTTTTGAAACCCATCCCTTGTTGCCCTCACTCATCAATCAGCTGCTGTGTTTGTCACTATGGCTTCTGCAGTGCAAATAATAATCAAGAGAAATGCTCACCAGATAATAATGGTTGTGTCCGAAGACCATCGAGATGCTGGATGATGCGATGAAAGACCAATGATCATGTAGTCATTGTAGAGATGCTGGTGATGTGCTTGCTTAGGAGGGTTGTGAAGGTGGCAGCAGCATGGTTATGTAGACCTGCCAGACCATAATCTCAAGGCTGTACCTGCATGAAAGAAACCATTTTGTAAAATAACGCATGTCAAATCACAATTACTCAAGTACAAATTTTGATATATTATATCAAAATTTCGTAATAATTATTATGAATGTCTGCAGAAGACAGCACAACTGTCTATGTTCAACTCAGCCCATCAGCCAACAATCGATTCAACTTTAATGTCCCCAAACAGACAATTAGTGCTATAAAAAAGGCACCATTACAATTCCTAGTGTTCAAAATTTGAATTGATCCAAAAAGCACTATTGCATTAAAATATTGCTATTTGCAAACAGGCATTTCGAAGGGAATTAAATTTTTCTAAAATATGGCAATATAGGACTGATTTTCTAAATGGCCAACAATTCAGCTTATCAAAACGATCTGTACCAACATGTAGCTAATAATGCAGATTTACCAACGCCGCCATTATATGTCGGTGATAGTCTTTGGCGTAAAATGGCGTACTTAGGGCCTCAGGGATAGCACAAGGTCGAAGCAAATTGGGCAATTTAATCGCAAGTGGTTTTTCTATTAATTCCCATTAGGCCTACATGGTGGACACTATAGGCATGATTGAGGCAATTTGACTGATGGATGCTATGAATTAAGTAATCTCATTCGGTATAGTCACGATTGCACTTTTTTCAACATCTTTACATGAACCCACTTTAATTCAATTTTGTGGTCATTTAACAGATCAAGATGCAGTTATGCCATTGAATGGCGTCCCTGCATTGCAATGCGCCAAGGTCAAGTGTCATTCCTCCAGCCCCATTTTATTACACAATTTTAATCCAGTTTTTTAAAATGGAGATATAGTCTGGCCCAAGCGATTATTAGTTTACTGCCCATGTCTGTTAACTCAGATTCTTGCCTGACCAAATTATTTGACAGTTTATGGCAATGTTTTTCGTATACCAAATACAGAATTTATTAGCCAATAATCCGATATTATCTGACCTGGTACAACCGACCCTTAATTGCTGATTGATGTAAACCTGTAAACGACGGATTTTTAATCGCTGCTGTACTCACCATTCATGCATTCCAGGCCTGTCTAGTGCTAGGTGTGCGTGTCTTAACCCGAAGTCCAACTCGACCCCACTTGACGGAGGACGAGACATTCGGTCCACAAAGTGCTGCATCGCTGGTGCCTCATTATCCCCTGCAAACGGAGTTAATTAAAATATTGCTTTGCACTTTAAAAATTAATAAGTGTCTGCCTGTATAACTTCCGACTATTTCGTGGCTAAATGAATGAACCTGAATTGTGGTTTTGTAGTATACCTACACAGCCTTCGCAAGTAACCCCCATCTAGATGGTGTGCACGTACCTGTACTCGTATTGTTGCAGGGATGACTCGTATACCTGGCGACGTCCATCCGTCTTCGTTGAAGATCAAGGTGAAAAGAGAGAGATGCACACAGGGCCGGATGGGCGGTTGGGGGGGGATCAGCCCCCCTACCCCACCCAACTCCGGATATGCTTTATCTCTATGGTCAAATGCCTGGGTACAAGGTTGGTAAAGGTTGCCTCATGAGCCCTTCCCGCCATGCATCACGTCACATGACGTCACCCCGAGACCCAACTGGTGTTCAATAAATGATGACATGGATGTGATGATGATGATAAATGTGATATAATCACCATGATTCAATTCACACATAGGATCCCATCTGGGGGTACAAAACACTTGGAAGAGATTTTGCAAGTTCAATCCCACTTTTTTTTTTCAAAATAGGCTACAGTTGAATCTGGATATAACAGCCTCGACCATAACAGACTTTCATTTCTAACACACTCGAATGCCCAATCCCAGCAAACTTCCATAAGGCCCTGTGTATTTTTACTCTTGATATAACAGACTCATTTTCACCTCACCTCGGCTATACCAGCCCATTTTTTGACACCTCGGCAGGAAAATATGCTGCGTTTGAGTATTCAACTTCCTTTCCCCATGCTCAGGAAGACAGAGAATACTGGAGTGGGGGGTGATTTTCACATCGGTCATCACTGATCTAAGATACTCAAAATCATCCTTTTTCTGGTATATATGAGCACAATCGTACAATGGCAACAAGGGGACGGCAGAAGAAAATAATTATGGATTTTTTGGGTCCTGCGTAATTTATGGGTGAGCTAACTTTGCAATTTTGTGGATAGTTTCATCTATCACTATGAAGTAGTGAGCACTTAATGGAAAGCAGAAATCCTTGCGTATTCGTTGCAAGAGGGGCGATTTGGCTATAACAGACCTCGGTTATAACATACTTTTTTCTGCGGTCCCTTAATGTCTGTTATATCCAGAGTCCACTGTACTTTCAAACTTTTTTTTCTTTTTCTGTCTAAATGTAGCTAAAATTACCACTCTATGCAGGTAATAAGAGGTCATAAAGTATTTAAGATACAACCGCTGCTGGGGAGAGACGAGATCATGCTATACGTGTTGGCATACGTACAATGTGCATGGAAACCTCTCAGACCCATCACCTGCGGAATGGAACACGAAGTGTAAGTACAAAGCACTTTCAATGTGCATATCAAGTATCGGGACATCGGATACAGCCTACGACACTTCCATCACCTGCGCTTTATTTGAATGTATGCAGGCAAATGTTGCTTTTTGCACGTTTATTGTTGCCTGAACAATTCCGTCAGTTTTGTTCCAGGAGGTCACATAAAAACGATAAATCAAGGTTTCATACATGAACAAGAGGGTGGTTTGCATGATCGACAGTTAATCCAAAACAAGTGGTTTATATTAATTACTCCATAAAATGTTACCATTACCAATAGTGAATTGTAAGGCAGTCAACCATCAATTGATTTCCATTTACTATTGATCGTTGCAAATCACCCAAACGGTTACATGGTAAAAACATTATCATTCATTTTATTTTCTTTCACTCTTTAGTTACCTTCAATGAGATATTGTGACATAACGGGATGGATGGGAAGGAAGGTTGGCAGATTGGAGAATATTTCATCCCTAGACCGATCCTTTCTGATGATGTAATGATGACATCAATGGGACAACAGGTGAAGTGGACACAGTACATACTGCAGTACAGTACCGACTTACTCGAGGGATAACCACAATGAAAATTGTGATTCAGTGGATCATTGAATGTTACTTGTTAGAGAGAAATTTGGTTTCCAAAGCCTCATTACCAAGATTTTCTACAAACATAAATAAGATACTTTCTCTCACAGCAACTGTGCTCTTTAAACATGACATAAAATTGTTGAAACGGTGTTTAAATTTCAGGTTTGCTAACCATTACAGGAGTTGACGAGGTAAGGAATGTGTCATAACCTGTCTCGGTGCGTAAGGAAATGATTTTTATTTTTCCTTCTCAGTTAAACCTAATTGTCTGACAGTGAGTAACAAGTCTTTTGGAAAACACCTCTTCATAAAGAAATGTCCTGGTCCCCACAGACCCACTCTGCAAGTCTGTACAAATCATTACAAAACATGTTAATTAGGCTGACAATGGTGCAGACTACACAGGTGCATTTTCCAGGTGACACAAGTGGTGTACGGAGGCACTAACTACTCCAAGGTGTGCCCCTGGTTATTCGTACAATAAAGCCAGATTGTCTAATATGGTCAAGCATCCGGGAGTGATTAAATCCTTAAAACAATTACTTCTGCATGAACGTCCTGGACATCATCACATTCCACAATGAAGTGGGTTCCAGCCTGCTCCTGTGGCATTGCAGCATCCACTGGTTCAATTGGCTCTGATGTAAGCAGTATTCCCGATTGCTCTGGGGCATCTCCCAAATTCCCGAAATTATGTAATGCGGATAACCTGGCATTTTCAGTCTTGAGGGAATTCCAGCGCTTCCGGAAGGCCGTGATTGCCTTGCACCACTCCTCACTTGAGCCTGACTCCCTCTTCAGGTCAGCCATAACTTCTTGTATCTTTTCCTCAACATTGTTTGGTTCTAACAAGCCATCATCATTGCCCGCATTATCAAAAGCCTCGGGACCAGCGTCACCACCATCCCCATCACTATCAAAAGCCTCGGCACCAGCATCATCACCAGCATCATCACCATCCCCATCACTATCCTCAGCACCACTCTTGATGCTGCTTGCCGAGGGAATGGTGATGACAGGTTCTAAAGTAAAATTGTTGTTAATTAGACAAGGGAAAAAAATACTCCACATTTCTGTCGCATACTGACTTTTTGGTCTGCTCCGCTGCGTCCCTCCAAAGTAATTATGTCTCAGCCGGATCACCCATCTCAGGTCAGGAACATGCCGTCTATCCCGACTAAACTGTAGATATTCTTCATCGCTATTCGCCTTTTTCTGGTAATATTCCTTTAATTTGGACAGAGCCACACATGGTCTGAGGCCCATCTTAAAATGATTTAGGAGTATTGCTTTTGTCTCGTCTGAGGGATCTCGATGTCTCAGGGACTCCACATTATCCACAGAATGATTGTGTTTCCCTTTGATCGTAACGGTCGTGGGATACTCATCCTCGCATCTGAGGCATCAAAGCAAAATAATTGATGATATTTAATGTACAGCAATATGATAAAACTTTGTGCAGCATTATTCCTCCAATCGACATAATTGATGCATTCATAATTATGGACATTGTAGAGATTTTCATGTGAACTAACCTGTCCAACGACGATGTCGATTTGATGGTTATAATCGCTCTCACAGGGCAAGCGGTGTGCTTCTTACTAGGTTTCATAACCTTCTTCTTTGGCTCCGTATTGTGATGACACCTGTAGAGTGCCTGTAACAATGGACACACAATGAGATGAATCCAAGAAAGCTCGAGCAGTCCAAATATCACATTACCTTGTAGGCGACAATTTTTCCCTTCCTCCGATACGACCCACGAATGCGAAATGTCTGCATGGTCTCAGCTTGATATCCTCTGAACCACTTCAAAAACTCTTCCTTTGTTTTGCTGTCCACCTTCAGCATCTTACAATCATCTTTGTCATCTAGAAGGACGTACTTGCAGTTTTCGCTTTCATAAACAGTGATATCTGCTTGGTTTACTAAGGAGTAATGTACAAAAATGTAAAGGTCACACTCTCACAAATCCCTTATAATAATTCAGACAAAATTGCTCTCCTTGAGTTTGACGAGTTCAGCTTCATTATGGAAATAGTGGCATATTAAGTGACACTTTAAAATGCATGAGCTAGTGCAACGGACCTATAAAAGCCTACTATCAGGGATATCTCCTAGCTCAATTCCATTGCATTGCCTTGCAGGTGAGCATGTATACATTGAGGATAGTGCACATTAGTCACAGTAATAAAGTCAAGAAACTCACCGGTGTCACCTATGACCTGACCATGACACTGCCTCAGGTGACGGTACAAATTACTCTTCGACCCGAATGTTTTGGGACACACTGTACAGGCCATTTGTCCTAGCCTGTCATTGCCTGAAATATAAGCAATGCATTGGTGAAATTGAACTTTGACCATTTGGCAATTAAGCCACCTCACCATCAGTGGCTTGGCCATGGATCTTCCGCACATGGTAGTTCAAATGCTTTTTATGTTTATACTTGTTGGGGCATATTGAGCAGAGAAACTGCCTCTCATCGTTTGCTGGAATAGTGGGAATGATTTAATGCTGGTGATGAACACCTGGTGCAACTAGTCATCTCACATGCATCATCCTTTTTGTCAGTCGCTTGTTCATGGATCACCCTCAGGTGATGGTTCAAATTCTTCTCCGATCTAAATGTTTTGAAGCACACTGTACAGACCAATCGTACGAGATTATTACCTGAAATACAAGCAATGCATTCATGAAAATGTACTCTGACCACGTGGAATTAAGCCACCTCACTTGTGTCATCCTTCTGGTCAATGACTTGGACATGGCTCTTCCTCATGTGGTAGTTCAAATGCTTCTTCAGTTTATACATATTGGGGCAAAATGAGCAGAGAAACTGCTTCTCATCGTTAGCTGGAATAGTGGGAATCAATTAGTGCTGGTGATTAACTTTGACCTGATGAAAGTCATCTCACATGCATCACCTTTTTTGTCAGGTGCTTGGCCATGGGCCTCCCTCATGTGGTGGTTCAAATGCTTCTTATGTTTATACCTTTTCGGACACAACGTACAAGCCTCTTGTCTCTCACCCTCCACTGGAGTATAAGAAATACTTTGGTGAAAATGTACTTTGACCACGTGCAATTCAGCAACCTCACATGCATCATCCTTCTGCTCAGTGGCGTGGCCATGGCATATCTTCAGGTGACGGTTCAAATGCTTCTTGATCCCAAATGTTTTGGGACACACTGTACAGGGCAATCGTCCATCATCATTGCCTGGAAATATAAGCACCGCATAGTTGAAAGTGACCTTTGACCATGTGTAATTCAGCTGCCTCACATGCGCCATCCTTCTGGTCAGTTGCTAGGCCATGATACTCCCTAATGTGGCGGTTCAAGTGCTGTTTCTGGTTGTATATCTTGGAGCATAACGTGCAGTGGAACTTACTCTCATCCTTATCTGGAATAGTGGGAATGAGAGAGTTCTGGTCATGAACTGTGATGCGGAAATAAGTAATCACACCTGTTACCTTTCATGTCAGTGTCGTGGGCATGGCTATCCCTCACGTGCTTGTTCAAGTCTTTTTTGAGCTTGTACGTCCTGGCACACAATGTGCACGGAAACTTCTCGGCACTCTCTCCTGAAGAATGGGTGGGATGTGCCAACTCAGCTGTGTCAACCGTTTCACTTACGTCCTGGCCATGGCATAACCTCAGGTGACGGCTCAAATTTTTCTTCAACTCAAACATTTTGCAGCACACTGTACAGGCTAATTGTCCTTCATCGCCTGAAATATAAGCAATTAATTGGTGAAAATTATTTTTGACCAAGCCCAATTCAGCAACCTCACATGTGTCATCCTTCTGCTTAGTCAATTGGCTGTGGTCTTCACTCAGGTGACAGTCTAAATCCGGTTTCTGTTTGTACCGCTTCGGACGCAAGGTCATAGCCTCTTGCTTCTCATCCTCGGCTGGAATATAAGCAACAAATAATGATAATGAAATTTTACCATGAGCAAGTCAGCCTCCTCACATGTATCCTCTTTTTGGCCAGTTTCGTTACCATGAGTCTTCCTCATATGGTCATTCAAATGCTTCTTCCACTTGTACCTCTTTGGACACAATGTACAAGCCTGTTGCCTCTCACCCTCGGCTGGAATATACATTATGCATTTACGACAATGAACTTTGACCACTTGCGACTCAACCATCTCACATGCATCATCCTTCGTGTCTGCCGCTTGGCCATGAGCCTCCCTCATATGGTGGTTCAAATGCTTCTTCCATTTATACCTCTTCAGACACAAGGTGCAAACCTCAGCTGGAATATAACGCATTAATGATAACGACCTTTGACCCTGCACCTGTCAACTACCTCCGTCATCCATCTGTGCAGCGGCCTGTGCATGCCACTCCCTCATGTGACGGTTCAAGTGCTTCTCCAGCCTAAACGCCTTCAGACAGAAGCTGCAGGTCAACTCATCTGGAAAAGCTGGAATTAATCCTGGCGGTCAACTACTACCGGACGGCAACTCACCTTCCGCATCCTTGCTACTTGTACGCTTCTTCAATTGAATCTTCAGCATGAACTTACTTTCATTCACTGCGGAATTCAATGGGAAAAATAAGTAAGCGTCCGGTTCGTAGCGCTTTCAATATGTCGGTTACATACCTGGTTCATCCATGTTTAGTGCACTGCCCTGGGTCTAATGCTTGGGAAGACACCGGGGGGCAACACTCGGGCCGCCCCTGGGCTGCCCCGAGGCGACAAACGTTCTCAATAAAAAATTCGAACAGTTATTTTTGTTCAGTAAGTGTCCGTGTTGTGCGGCATACCTGTGGTGCGCACTATCAGGAGATTTCTCCGGGGTCTAGTGTTGCTTTTGGAAGACACCGAGGGCCGCCCCTGGGCCGCCCCGAGGCGACAGACGTTCCTCAATAACAACGGAAATCGAACAACAATTTTGTAGTTCCCTTTTCTGCCACTAGAGCGAAGCACTGTCGTTTTAGCCCGCGACTTTTTAAACGTGTGAAAGTGTCGAATTAACAGCCTTACGACACTTCCATCGCCTAAGAAGTTGCCTGCTGCATGTAATTAGATAGGATAACAATTAGAGTAAACCACCATAAAAGAACAGTGTAAGACATGCCCTTACAATACGCCTAAATAAGCACAAATATGCAGGAAGTTCGTGCTTCGTGGTTCAGGTTCAGGTGTTTTTTTTTTTTTGGTTTGTTTGTTCATTACCTGCATAGTAATGAATACACGCAAACAGATGTGTCATTGAGCACAGTGCACGATTGTGGCAGTGGCTTTCAATAACGCTGATCATGAAGAAGCGTCGCTTGCTGCCCTTGTTGGTGTTTCTGCTGGGGACAGCGAGTCTCATGGTCTTGTGGTTCATTTCAGCTGTTGTTAGGACTGAAGGCAATTATTTAGAGTGGATTGAAGAAAATACCAACAATACTGGTATTGTCAAGATTGAAGAGAGTAGTGATGAAAATGTTACTCTGAATATTGGTGAAAATATTGACGTCGTCGAATTGGTGGTTCAGAAGAAGATCCTCTTTTGGAACCCCTTTTTCGGTCAGATATTCTACTGGTTCGGTGAGGGTCAGGAGCCGTTCATGCGGCACAACTGCTCTCAGTTCAATTGCTACACTTCAGCCAACAGGTGAGTGTCACGGTAGTTTGGACTTAATCAATGTGTGATTGTCACGGATGTTGCAGGAACCTGATTCCTCTGGAGGATTGGGACGCAATTATCTTCCATGGAGTCGAGTTGAACCATGCAGACTTGCCAGCCAGACGGTCAGCAAGTCAGAGGTACATCTTCTTCATTCAAGAGGCTCCACCTGCCTCAGGATGGTCTCTGACAAAGTACGACAATTACTTCAACTGGACCTTCTCGTACAGGTAGGAATAATTGCTGTCATGTCCACTTTGGTCATGTCAATTCCAATGCTCTTCTCAGGTACGACTCGGACATCCCCAGCCCTTACAACAGAATTTATCCCAAGTCACTTCTGGATGATCCGACAACCCCCGAGGCTCCACCATGGTTAGCTCCAACACCATATGATGGTCCAAATGTGGCTGCAGGAAAGGACAGGATGGTTGCCATCTTCGTGTCACACTGTTTCACCACAGGAAAGAGAGAAGAACTGGTTAAAGAGCTGTCCAGGCACATACAGGTTGACGTGTACGGAGGATGTGGGAACATGTCCTGTCCAAAGGCCAACGAGGACGGATGCAGGGACATGCTGGACGAGCACTACAAGTTCTACCTGGCCTTTGAAAATGCCTTGTGCAAGGACTATGTCACTGAGAAGTTCTTCAACAACGTAGGACATGACGTAAGGGAACCACTATACTCTATACATCTGCTAAGATTAGGATGCAAGTGTGCCAGTTATTTACAGGTGGTGCTGGTCGTGTACGGAGGTGCTGACTATCCCAAGATTGCCCCTCCTCATTCATACATCGACGCCAGATCCTTCCTCACCGTCAAGCATCTGGCAGACTACCTGACTCTACTGGACAAAAATGATGACATGTATAACCAGTACTTCTGGTGGAAAAAGTACTACAATGTGGGTACCCCTCCTGCTTATTATGGTTACTGCCAATTATGCCATATGCTCCATACACGTACCGATCCCCATGTTTACGAAGATATGCATGACTGGTGGTTTCAGTTAGGCAACTGCACTAACAGGCGTCACTATTCACTGCTGGAACCTAGAGCGTAGTCATGGACTGGAATTATGATTAACCATTATTTCACTGATTCAATTTTATTTGCATAATTATTAGCCCAAGACCAAGCTTAAGCTCCAATATCGTGTTGTTACAACACTGTACTTTCATGCAACCAGGTAGAACTGGTAAAATATGAAAAAAAAAAATCGACACAATATCCACTTCACCAGATGGCATCATTCTCATCTCTTCATGCTCTTGACACTACGAAAACATACTATAAGTTGTTAATAATATCATATCTGTAATCATAAGGGTACCCTAAAAATCATAAAACCTTACAATTTGATCAAACGTTGAAAGTGTCTATTTTCTTTTATAGTAACCCTGTATTGTGGCAACCTCTAAGGGTGGAGCACGTTCGTTTGTCTAAACAGTCCATATCGTAAGCTATAGGCGATTTTAAAACTTTATCTCATAAGAAAATCTACAGTTAAGGGCTCTGTCTGTCAGTCTGTGGACAGGTATCATGGCCTAAACCGTGCCAAGAGTAAATGTAGTGTGTAGAAGTATACAGTACACAAATAGCAGGTGTTTACATTGTCACGGATTATTGGATTAAACCCTGCGCATGTCCCCACCCATTACTTACTCTTACTCTCTGTGAAAAGGTAATTGCGTCACTGGCTATCGAAGCAAAAGCTCCGCCCTACTTGTCGTCTAGTGATTCGATTAACTGCCACAGTTGTAATTGGGGTCAGAGGCTCAGTCGACAAAGAAGAGTTGGAAGTCAACAACACGCACAAATGTCACATCAAAGGAAACGTAATTGTTGCAGGTAAGTTGCTGATGCCATAGTGAAAGGCTGTTTAAATTAGTTTGCTGATTTAGCCCATAGCCAGTTTAAAAAAAATCATTGATATTTTTAAATGTGAGTTGCACATATGCAAATTTCACACGCATGTACAAAAGTTTTCGTACGTCTCTAATGGCAACCAAGCAAACACACTGGAGGGAATTGCTTGCATGTGAAGACACACTTGGGCTTATTATGTACATAATTTGCCCTTCTGTATAGCTCCCCAAATTATATAAGGACACGCACGGGTGATCTGATAAATATTTTCCATCAATATTTGCATTACAATTCTGCTTCACCAGGGTGATATGTCCCAAATATATATTTTTGATGGGCTCTCACTCTTGTGTGGGTAAATTAACACCCGAATTGCCATTGGTTGACTGGTTGACCTTGTGAGGAAAAGGACAACCCCATGAAGGCCATCCATCCTTCGATCTTTGTTCCTCTGAGAGTGTACGTACCAGTTCGTTGTGAGAGATGGCTTAGAGAAGTTGTGTTTGGTCCAACTTTCGGTGGACATGTGTGGCAAGTTGAGAAGAGGAAGCAAGTTTCGGTAATATTTTGTGTGTCGCACTTATTACACGCACCTGTTGGGAGAATAATTATGCTGACAATGGACAATTATTTTAAAAAGCGTGTGCAAAATGTGGCAACGTGCTGAACAAAAACATATTGTGTACTACCTAAAAAGTCATTGTAGCACGAAGGCAACCTTGAACCAGCTTCCTTTATATGCTTATCATTTGGTGGTTCATATCACTAAAAAGCTGGCTGGCCAATTTGTGTAAGTTGGGTTTAAATAAGCCACAGGGTGATTATCTTGAAAGGAAACCCACAATAATATTTGAATTATTGTATGGATCCCCATGAAAATTGCACATCCTCTACCTTGGAATCAGACATCTTCTGGCCTCCCCTTTCAACAACACTTCCTGTTGTCTCTTAATATTTTCGCCAATTTGTGTGAATAGACTACAGGATTATTTTTGGCGGTACACTTTTTCACCATCCGCATTTAGAAATGGCATTTTTTCGCATTGTTTAAAATGACCTCATTCGCCAATATTGGCACTGTTCAACTGCTGAGTACATGTTAGCACAGACAGATTCGTGTGCAAATGTGCTTGGATTCCTGGAAGGGGGCCACTTTCAGCATAATTATTATGCTGGTTTGGCAACATACAAAGTCAATTTTCATAGAGAATCATACAACAATTCAAAAAGTTATTGAAAAATGTTTGGGTCTCCTATTGAGAGAATCACACGTATACTGTATGACGTCAGAAAAAATATTAATTAATCACCATTTGTGTTGTGTAATGTGCAATGTTACAGTAAAACCAGCTTCAACTTTGTTTAGCAAAAATTTACACTCTAAGCAAGAAGTGACAAATTTACTGAAAGTCACAAAAAATTCCACAATAGCCTGTTTGCTGTTTTCCATAATTAAGAAACTTTGATATTATAATAATAATAAGCACATTGATCAGGAAAATACAGGCCGAAGTTGAAGAAGCTTGTGGACATTGTCATCTTGCTTTTAGTTTCAAGAGAGTCTGTCAAGGGGCTCAATCCGCACGCATGTGACTAAAATTGTACAGGGATATTAATAGACAGATCTTGATTTGTGTTTTTTTATATAGATGGCCCAGTGAGTTCAGAGAAGTGCGGTGAGGCATGGCATCCACGAAGAAGCTGTGCCTCATAACCCTTTGCGTTTGCTTCCTCCTTCTCGTCGGACTACTCTGGACCAGATATGCCATCGATGATGACGAGACACCTACTGACTGGTGGCCTCGGGAATTCAGGTTACCATCCGTCAGCACAAGTGAGCAAATCAGCAGCAGGATATTCTACTAACAGTAATGAGTAACAACTAGGCACAGATGTAATGCCTGAAATAGAAGCAGCTCAATTTGAATACAATTGGTATCATACTATTCTTGTTTCGCATGTAATTGTTTTCAATGTGGCCATTCCAGTTCCAGTTGCAGATGCAGAGGTGGCTAAAATCCAACCGAACACAAGTTGCAGCCCAACTTCACGGTACGTGACGACACCATGCGGGTGCCTCAGGCCTCATCAAAGCCAGAGCCCACTGATGGCATCAAACACGACCTGCAGTTTGTTCGCAGCACAAAGGGGTCCTGGGCAGCGGGTGGTCTCGTTCAGCTTCTACGGAAGCCGCACGCACAAAAGAGGATACTTCCAGGTGTGTAATGCATATTAATTAGTTAATTAATAGCCTCTAAAGTCGCATGCAATTGCAGGGAATCGAAGGCAACGCAATGATGATGCCGCAGTTTTACCCAGGTTGGGTGATGCGAGTCTACCACGACACCTCACGAGAGGACAATGAGGCCAAGCAGATGCTGTGCACCCTCGAATGCAAATTTCCATTTCTGGACTTGTGCCAAATATCAGAAATCCCTCGATATGGAAATTTGGATGGTATGTTATAAATTATTATTATTACTACTGGTATAAATATGTCTCTTGTTAAGCACACACAAAAATAACTTCTGTCATAACATTTTAAAAAGTACTTAACATGCCATCAAGTTGCCCGAGATACTTCAAATGCTCGGATACTACCTGTTGCAGCATCATTGCATGTCAGGACAATACTATAATTACCTGTCATGCTTCAAAACTGATGCACAATGGCCAAGGAAACTAACGCATCCTGTGAGAGACTGACCGCAAATTCATGTGGTGACCATGAGACACATTGTTCCCGCATTTGCATGATCATGTCCATTAAAATTCACTGAAACATTAAGCGGTGCTAATCGAAGAATGAACGTTTGCATGACAAGGACTGCCTGCGACGGTAATAATCTTGACTTGATGCTAGCTCGGCTGTCAGGTCGTCCAATTAGTCATTAATAATAAAGGTGGAGCATGCATGCAATGCAACGTAATTCATTAAAGCAGTTAACTGCGGATGAATCACTAGCTATTCTGGAACATGTCACATTCTTCATGTGACTATGTCAGCTTATTGCCATGTGTAGTCTTTACCGGTAATATTAATTATTGCATTACATAACAAATGCTGTCTCATTATGTACGGAATTATCTGCACTGGACTAAATTTGCAGCCTGGACAGAGTCTGCCTGGAGATACCTTCCCATGGGTGATCCGCAGGTGGACTACTTTGTCAGCCGTGACCTGGACAGCCGATTCACAAAGCGAGAGGTGTCAGCAGTGATCGAGTGGATGGAGTTGGGGAAGACCTGGCACATCATGAGGGACCATCCGCACCACTACGGAATTCCCATTCTCAGTTAGTCATTAACTCTTGAGTCACAGCAACAATTTTTTCCTATCCATGACAGTAACTTTCATTGTGAACTCATACACAGGTGGCATGTGGGGAGTGAATCTGCAGAAGAAGCGAGATGCCGTGAGGAATCTCCTGGAGGATCTTATACGACTTCCGACCAAGCACAATTTTGGCAGAGACCAGGATATCCTGAAAATGGTCATATGGCCTCACGTTCTCGGTAAATCTGCAACGAGGCATTTGGGTTCAGATCAAATGCATTGCATGTCATACATCATTGTTGACAAGTTCAGTGTTGGATACCCAATTACCATCATCTTTTCTCATTAATTTCAGGTGACTCAATCCGCCACGAGGCTTACCACTGCGATGAAGAACCGACAAAGGACTTCAAGCCGTGGCCCACCCCAAGACTCAGGAGGCCCTACAACTTTGTCGGAGCTCCACAGACCCTCAACAAAAGCCCTCTCCTCACACCCTGCCCCGCCCAGTGCAGACCCAAGCACCACCAGAACTGGATCTGGTGCTGACATGCGCCTTGAAACTATCCTGAAGGGTCAGAACATTGAGATTAAAGTGCCCCAGGGTTGTGATAAAAAATGAGATTAACAGCATTACTGTGCTGCGGTTTCAATGGGGGGGAAAAAAATCACGGGGAATTGTACATTTCGAACAAACGTCTCTGTTAGCTAGCTGGAGTGAATGACGAGCTGCCAAAAATATCTGTACAAAATTCACTTCCCAAATCCTCCTCGGCATTCAGGACTCGGATCCACATTCTCGCTATCTTGCCACTGGGACGGGGTCTTCGCCTGGGGGACAAAATTGCGTTTAGAATCTCCCTGAACTCGTGCATCGGTGAAATATATTTTTAAAATGCATGCTGCTCTGATCATATTTTCAATTTTTAACACTTGGACGTACCGAAATCTATCCTAAAGAGGATGACATACTCACAACAATTGACAGGGCATGTACTCCGCTCGAAAGCTCTTCCTGCAAGGTCTCATTAACCAGGCGATGCCGCTGAAATGTACACTTGGGATCAAACTCTCGCGCACACTGCAACTTAAACTTGAACCATATTTTGAATACTGTGCAATTAAACCCTGCAGAGTCGGCAGATACTTGTCTATTACAGTATTACAAGATTTTCAATGCCGTTTTGTTACATGCAGTGATGCAGTAAAAACCTATTTAGTATTTTTGTTTTTGATGAAGCAAACAGGTCTCATTACATTTGGTAGCACATGACTGTGATAAAAACTTGTGAATTTACACTTATAAACTACTTGGTAATATTGTTCTAGTTTTTTGTACAATCCTGAATGTTTTTGATCTCAAATTTTGTAAACCTACGTATCCGTCCTTTAATGTTTGGTCTACTGTGTCAGCAGAACTGTAATTACACCTTAAAAATAAAGTTTACAATGAAAAGCACGTCCGCATTTCATGAGGTTGACTAATATGCAGTGTTTGATAACTANCCCCCCCCCCCCCAAAAAAAACAAACAAACAAAAAAACAAACCAAAAAAACAAACAAACAAAAAAACCAGCTAAAAAAATTGTCCTTCGCATATAAGATGCAGGACACTTTTTCGAGCAATTTTTTGGAGAAACAAGTGCCTCTTATATGCCGTCAAACATGGTAATTGTCTCGAGGGGAATCAGTTGATAAGGATCGCAAGTATTGTTGATTTACAACCCATACGATGAAGCCCACACCAACGTAAATGGCAGCATTTATTTTAACAGGATTTTAACAACCATTTTTACCTGCAGTAACGGTACGTTCTCAAACGCTTCCGACACGACAACGACCTTGAAGTGAGTCTCGCTCCCCTTCGGCACGTTGTGCATGTACGACTCGTTTATGATCTGGACATGCTTTGGACTAAACCTGCCCGTCAGTTTATGCCTGATGGAAGTCTCCACAGGTCTTCCATCGCGGCTGCCGGCATCCATCGCAGTCTTAACCAGCAGTCGATGCGGTTGAAGCAAAAGGCCTGCAACAGTTGTTGGAATGAGCAAATATTTAGGTTACAATTAGCGAATATTTAAGCTACAGTTAGTGAACATTTAGGTTAGAATTAGCGTGAGTGTGTCATTGCGCTATGATGCAACATACCGCTGATTTGCAGTACAGTTCATGACCTTGTACTGCAATCATCAGAACTCATATTTGCAACTCCAGGCACATGTACTGTACATTTTTGTAACAAGTAAATTACATGCACAATATTATCTTGCAGTATAATTATTAGCAATTAGGTAAATTTAACTGCATCCTTTAAGCCAGAGTTTGTATTTAAAATACCCAGTTTACGTCCTGAGTCCAGAGAAAAACCGCGGATCAAAAAACCAGACATTTTTCTGCCAAAAAATTTACCAACTGAAAAAAACAACGTTGGTTTGATGGATATCACACGGCGTATGCTGTCACACGCGCGCGGATGCCGCGATTGGTCCTCTGAACAACAGTGGCTGATCCACCAATGAGAGCTTAACGCAGGACCAGATTGTCATACCGTGTAATACAAACGAAAAATAATTGGCATTTTAGCCATATTTATTGTTAATTAGTTGCACATTTAATTTATGAACAGTTAAATAATGTCAGAAAATTTACATTTCATGTTGGGATCACTTCATTCTCTGCCTGGCTGGATTGGCAACACTGATTGGCGCCGGCATTATATTTTTTTTGACAAGTTTGGAACGTTCTATTTACTAATTACTAATTAACTACTTGAAAACAACTGGCTTCAGTACCCGGCAATATACTGGCAGTTATTTTGCTTCAATTCTGACTGTAATTAACCTATGACATTGCAAAGTACGTTGGAAGACAAACTTTATCGCAAAAATCCAGTACTTAGCAATCGGACAGTCTTACTGATCAATCTGTATGAAGCAATAATTTGAAAGTGCGCTATAGTCTTGCATATCCCGACGCGTTGGTGGGTCGAACAGAGGTTCAATAAAACTTGTGCGTCGGAATAACATTATTCCGTCAGGTGTAACAAGTGGAAGAATGGAATTGACAGCTCTCAACTTGGGGAACCATCAGAATGATAATTGCATTGACTAAAAACACAGACGGAAAAAAAATGCCTCCACAGAGAACTGAAATAAAATGAAGTTACCTCTCTTTTTTTGCCTATACTGTACCTCTTCCGTCATCAAACATTTTCGCAATTTTTTTGCCGACAACTTATTAAAATTTTGAACAAATAGTGGAAATAGTGGAATTCCTCCGCAGCGACTTTACTTACCGAGTCAGCTTCCATTCCACTTCTCTTTCCCACCAGTCGTTGTCTCGGGGGATTATTTCCAGGAGGAGGCTCCAATTCTTCGTATACATGACAAGAATGCCCTCCTCCCTTTGGGTAACCCTGAGTTGGCTCTGGACTTGCCAATAATTAATAGTTATGCTGACCATTGATGACCCACCTCTCATCGCCACATTTCTTCACGTACGGGATCTGAATACACAACATAAATGTTAGGTCATCGTACAAAATAACCTAGAGACTAATTCCACACTCATTACATACTTTTTTGGCTTCAAATGTTGCCTCGAATGTGTCGTATGCTGCTGTCTTCGCCCCAGGGCACTTTATTTCTACTGTGGCGTTGTCAGCGACGAGACCATCTACTCAGGAAGAATAAGTATAAGCTCAGATAGTGATCGCTCTCATATATGAGAAGAAATTATTTTTACCTGGGCTTGCAGAGAGGTATGGATATTACTCGTCCGCGAAGAGACTTTGTAGCCGTACTTATCCTGCAGCTCTCCTCTGGCTTCCGGTTCCGTGTCCAGCCCGTGCCTCATGTCGGCTGTGCAACCAGTGCCATATATAATTCTGTGAACAGTTTCTTTGCAACTGGTTGTGGGCCTCATGTGTCACACTGTCCCAGCTGGTGTGAAGCTGCATTTGTTTAGCGTCTATGAGCTTCTTCTTATTATCTTCATCCATCAACTTTAATTGGCTCAAGTAGTCGGCCTTTTTTCCCTGCAGGTCATCATCATCAGGAAAATCTGCCATTCCTACAGACCCATAGTCCTTGTCAGGTCCTGCAGAAAGACGAGGCCGCTTCTTGGCAGGGGCGGATCCAGACTTTCGATTTTTTTCCTGGATGGCTTCTGACGGGATCACGAAAGCGGCCGCCGTTCTCCCCTGTGTCGTGTTTTTGGATCCGTCCGTCCATATTCCCAACCTGCCTCGGTGTCGGTCGTCCAACGTTCTCAGGGTGGCCGTGCGGAGTGTGTGGGGGTGGGTGCGGGTCTTGTGAACTTTCTGGATGAGGGCCGGGAAGCAGTCTGGTGCGGGTGTGCTGTGGTGAGGTTGTGAGGGGGCTTGGGTCAGGTCCGTGGTTGCTCAGCCCGTTCAGAGCTTTGTGCAGGAGCCATGCTGGGGATTCTTTCCTTCCTCGTCGTGGTGGTTTGGCTGATACAATCGCTTCCCAGGCGGGATGGTCGGCCTCTGTTGTGTGCTTCAGCCTGCCTCCGTAGCACCGAGCGAGATATGTCCACCTGTGTAGCAAGGGGGGTTCATAAGCCTCCACGTACAGTGCATTGCTTGGCGTCCGGAGTGTTGCTCCTAGGCAGGAGCGTAGGGCGGCTCGTTGTACCCTTTCCAACGTCTGTCGGAGGCTCGTCGCCATCGTCATCAGGACAGGAGCACAATATTCCAGGTGGGGGCTTAGTACTGCTCGGTGGAGTCTCAGGCGCGCCGCTCTGGATGCTCCCCACATCTGGCCTCCTACACTCCTGAGCAAGTTGAGCCTGGCCGATGACTTCCCCCTCAGGTCCGCGACATGCCTTTGCCAGGTGAAGTGGGCGTCTAGAGTGATTCCCAGGAACCTGACCTCTCGTCCGACAGGGATGTCATGTTCGTCGATCCGGACTACCCAGCCACCTGGTGGGGGCGGTCTTCGGGTGAAGGGTATTAGCTTATATTTTTCGGGCGCCAGCTGGAAACCCCACCTGTCTGCCCATTTCTTCTCACCTGGGCCACTGCCCAGCCGATTTTCTTGAGGCAGGCCTGCCTGTTGTTGGGTCCACTGCACCATATGGCAATGTCGTCCGCGAAGATAGATATGCCGATCCCCTTCCGCCCCTGTAGTTCGTTGGGTAGGTCCGCCATCATGACGTTGAAGAGTGTAGGTGATAGGGCGCTCCCCTGGGGCACTCCACGGCCTCCTGACCTGAGGACGTCAGTCTTGTTGTTGCCTAGTTGTACGTAGTACCCTCTCCGTGCAAGGTATTCCGTAATCCACTTGTGGAGTCTGCCAGTGATTCCAGCTCTCGCCAGTTTGAAGAGCAGTCCCTGGTGCCACACTCTGTCGAAGGCCCCTTTGATGTCGAAGAACACTGCCAGTACAACCCCCCTCCTCTGGGCCAGCTTGGTGCTTATGGCGTTGGTGAGCACTAGGAGATTGTCCTGTGTGCTCCGTCCTCTGCGGAATCCAGCCTGTGATTTGTGGAGGTGACCCCATTTCTCCAGGTGCCAGGTGAGCCGGTTTGCCAGTATCTTTTCCATTGTCTTAACCATACAGGTCAGAAGGCAGATAGGTTGGTAGGACGCTGGTTCCGAGGGGGTCCTTCCCGGTTTAGGGACGGGTGCCACTCTGGCTATTTTCCACGTATCTGGTATAGCTCCTTCCCGGAGGCTGACGTTGTACAGATCCAGTAGCGCCATTTGTGCCCTTAGAGGCAGCGCCCGCAGCATCTTATTGGTTATGCCGTCCGGGCCCGGCGCCGAGTCCCTGGTACTCCGGAGCGCAGCTTGTACTTCAGGCAGGGTGATGTCGTCATCCAGAGGCCCGCCGTCCGTTGTGTGGGCTGCCATGAGGGACCTCTCTTCCTCCCCTGCGAGCTGTGGGAGCTGCTCTGTGACTTGAGGGAACATGGTCGCAAGCAGTTCCTGCGCTGCCCTGGCCTGGTCCCCGTCGCAGTGGGCGAGGGCAAATGCCCACCAGGGCTCTCGTGGCTTCCCTCCCCCAGTCATCCTCCTGGCAAAGTTCCATACTTGTGCCATGGGCGTGTTCTGCCCTATTCCCCTGCAGAATCGGTTCCAGCTTGCCCTCTTTGCCCTCAGGAGGGTCCTCCTGCAGCGAGCCACTTCCCTTTTGCTTAGTATGTGTAGCGTTACGTTCCCCGGGTGGCGCCGGGATGCCCTCCTTGCTGCCTCCTCTTTCGCCATAGCAGTCGCGCAGGCGGCGTTCCACCAGGCTGTGGCTGTGTACTTCTTTGGTGTTTTAAGCTCTGTTTTGGCCGCCGCTCCCGTGATGACCTGCGTGAAAGTGTCCGCTGCCGCACGCAGGTCCGTCTCGCCCAGACAGCTTAGGGCCCCGACTTCCTGGCGGAATTCCTTCCAGTGTATGTGGTACTTTCGTTGCGGTGCACCTCTTCCGTCCTTCGTGGGTCGGGTGGGTATGAGGAACGTTGGGAAGTGGTCGCTCCCCCACTGGTGTAAGCCGACCTCCCATGTGTAGTGGAGTGATATCTCCCTGCTGGTTGCCGTGACGTCCAGACTGGAGGTTGCCGGGGGGTTCACCCGGTGGTAGGTGGGGCTTCCGTCGTTTAGCACTACTAGGTCAAATGCCCTGAGTGATTCTTCCAATACACTGCCGGAGGTGTCCTGTATGATGTTGGGTCCACCCCACAGTCGCCCATGTGCGTTGAAATCCCCGCACACTATGGCCTGGTTGTTCGCCTCCTGGATTTGACATTGGTCCAGGATGTTTGTAATATCCTCCCTGTCTAGGTTCGTGACCGGGGGGTTGTAGCATCCTACTATTGTGACTCGGCGGCCTTGGAGCTTGGTGGTGCATGCTACCGCCTCCAGTGACACTTGACTGGGTGTTAATGGGACCTCGCTGCTGGGTATGAAGTAGGGGTGTTGAGGGATGTAGATGGCGACTCCTCCGCCCCTCCTGCCGTCCGTGCGTGGTCTGCTGTAGCTCTGGTATCCTGCGATCCGGATCGGACGTTTCCCTTCCCATGTCTCGGTGATTACTAGGATTGAGGGCCTTGCGAAGTTGTCTTCTATGTGCTTGAGTAGTGCCGGTGCTTTCGGTAGTAGGCCCCGCGCGTTCCAGCATACTATTTCCGCATCTCTTCTATCGTACTGGTCATCGCTGCCGTGATGGTGTCTGCATCCGGCAGTAATTGTTCGTTTGGCAGTATGGAGCGCAGGAGGTCAGTGATCCTGGTGAGTTGTGGTAGTGTCGCCCCTCCCTCCACCATCACCATCACCACTGTGGTGACTATGCGCGATGTTAACTCCCTGGTGAGGGTGACTTCCGTCGCTGTAGGGCGCTCCTGTTCTGGCGTTACCAACGCTGCCTTTCCGGCCTTGTTCCGTGTTGCGGCGTTCCTGTCGCTTCCCCAACTATAGCTCGTGTCCCTGCCTCGCGCCTGGCTGGTCTCTCTCGCCTGAGGTGGGGGTTGTCTGGGTCCTTTGTTCCCCCGCCGCCGACTCTGCGACCTCCCTGGTCTGTGTTTCTGCACGTTGTCGGCCCCCGTCCTCGTCCTCGTCTTCGCTCCCTTTTCCGCCCCATTCGCGGGGTAAGTCTCGGGCAAGGTCGGGTTTGGGTCGAGGTTGCCTGGGTCTGCGGTGGTGTTTGCGAGGGTGGGTTCGCCAGGGTTGGAGGTGGTGATGTCAGGTGTGGGGTGGTCTGGTTGGCCTGTCGTCCCTGGTTCGGCTTCCGATGGGCTTGACACCGCAGCAGCTGCTTGCATTGGGGCTCGACCTATGAGCATGTCCCTGTAGGTGGCCTTGGCTGCTTTTGTTGCTTGTTTTCTACTGGTTCCGCCTTCCGCAATCAGTCGCCGGGTTTCTTGTGCCACCAGGAACCTGGGGCATGTGCGGCTGGTGGAAACATGTTGCCCACCACAGTTGGCGCATTTCTGCTCCTCCGCTTGGCATGTTGCTGTTTTGTGGTCCCCGGCGCATATGCGGCATTGGGGGCGGTTGGCGCAGTGCTTTGCCACGTGGTTGTATCCTTGACACCTCCAGCACTGCAGCGGGGGGGCGACAAATGGTGTGATCCGGAGGTTGCGCAGGCCGAAGTTGACCTGGGTCGGCAACGGCTGTCGAGATGTCACTATGACCCTTCTTTGGGGGTACTCCCTTCCTCCCGCCCTATGTACAATGCGGTGTGCCCTGACCGCTCCGATGTCCCTTAGAGCGTCTAGGATCGCTTCCTCTGTGTATGCCTCAGGGACCGTTATGAATCCCTTGTAGGTCCTGGACCCCTCCAGGATTCTGGCCGCGCAGGAAATCCCGTGCACTTCCGGGTTTTGTTGCCTCCTCCATGTTTGCCACCCGGATCCTGAGAGTCCCAGACTTCAGGGGGGTCATGTCGAGTGGCCGCACCCCGAATGTCAACAGGTGCTGTAGCAGGGCATTAAGGTTGCAGCTTCCGTATCCCCTGCTCTGTTCTCTTGGGGTGAGGAGCACGGCGGTCCCGTTCCTGGCCTCTCCCCCTATCGCTGAGGTTGCCCCCATCGTGCTCAGCCCGTTCTGCTGCGTTTGTTGGCCCTCATGCGTCGAGGCCGGTGTGGAGTGCGGGTCATCCGCGTTCACTCCCACCCCCGCGTCCCCTTCCGGGATCCTTGGGGGGAGGGGGGGGGAGCGTTGTACTTCTCCTTCCCCCCGCTGATAGGAGTCTTTTCCATGTTCTTCTGCGGTCCCTAGTTGCGCGACGCTTCCTGAAGAATGTCTACCCCTCTTGGAGGCACGTGGGGCGTCTTCCATGTGGTCGTTGTCCTGGGGCGCGTCGTCCACTTCCGTGGTTGGATCGTGGTCTGTGCTGAGTCTCTCCCCGGTGCTATCTTCTTCTCCTTCCATGTTTAGGGTCCGGCCCCTTCTCCCCTCCTCCATTGTGGTCGCCGGTTCAGCTGGTAGTTACCAGCGGCAAGGGGCGGGAGGTATACGCGACTCCGGAGGATCCGAGCTTCTCTCTTCTTGGAATGAATCCGAATGGCGAGCTGACTGGTCCCGAGATCCAATGCCGAGGAATCCGATTCGAATAAAATGAACCTGCACGGTGCTGCCTTGGTGCCGCTTTTTTATAGCCAACTATAGCTGACCTTGTGGAGGTCGAGCCAGAGTTGGTCGACTCTAGCCTTGAATGCTTCTGACGGGAAATGAGACAAGGACAGGATTGGTTTGGAGGCCGATGCGAGTCAGGGGACATTTGTCTGTGAGATGAAGCCAGCAGGGCATGGCATGCCTGCCGGCTCACCATACTTCTTTTGGGCCTCGTGCTTCTTCCTGTAGAACCCTATTCAAAGTGAACAACTATTATTACTGAGAGGATATCTGCACAAGTCCATTCTCATATCATGACGGAGAGACTAGATTACTATACTATGTACCAGGACATTTTGCAAAGTCTTCTAGACATGTGTCTGGATATTGCCAGATGAGTTAAGATATTGCTGCTCTTGTATGTAACCATCGAAATTTTGCTAATATTTGACAATATCTTTTCATGTTTTCTCGCAGAAATTATTTTGGTACATTGAGTTGAGTCTAGATCTCCTTCAAGAATAATAGAAAGCAGCAGTTGAGCAATACTGTTTTGCCTGCGGAAGTTGCAAGTAAAGCACACTAAAGCCTCAATGGGCTAATTAATCCTAGACCATCAACAATTTGACTGCAACCACTCATGGCCACTAAAGAGCAAGCTGCCAGAAATGTTAGGGAAAAGTTATCAATTTTCTTGTAATAATATTTTTGAAAAACATTTATTTCATTTGGAACTGCATTGACAAGACAGGAATGGCTTGTGAACTCTGCCATTCCTAATGATATTGTGCCCATTACTGAAATTCAAACTATCATTACCAAGCCTAGTGACTCGACCATTAAGTATGGTCTGTTCTATCAAAGCTGCCCATTTAGCCCTCGTAGTCACATATAAGGGCCAGTTTGACACTTACTTAGCTGATCCCACCACCACACAGCTTCTAGTGCATTGCCATGGATTGTTCGGCAGGGCAAATACTTTGCACTTGTCATGCCACTTCACACATGTGACATTGCCACATGATCGGAAAATCGCTTTCCATGCTGAAGTAAAGCTGTGCATCCTCTTCCTTCAAGTGTGGTGCAAAGTTCTTCACTTTGGTCTGACGGTACCACACAGCCATGATTCGGAAGTTCTAGAACCAACTCTGGTGAAGTTTAAAAATTGTCCATATACATGTGATAATTTACACGTGATAAAGCAGTAATTTTGTGCCAAATTCTTAACTACTCGGGAAGCCAATCCATGCTCCGGCTTGACATATTTTTTTTACTGTGTACATTTTAAAATTTAATAAGTAACCAGTTGCTGAATCTGCTGACTATTGGTCGCCTCTCAAACTCCCCATGGCAATTACCAAACCAATAAACACCACCATCTGTTCATACGTCACAATCATGCAACCATGCAAAGTCCTTGGATGGACCAGAAGTGGGGCCCAACCCAATGGATTTGGCATACATTTTAGCCCAGGTGGTGGTGCTGGATCTGCTGCCACTGGTAGTTTAACCATGGCAGGCATATCTTAGTTGTAACAAAATTGTCTTGGGACCTGCTACTCCTTCTCCGCTTTGATGACATTACATTGGCATATGCAGCAGTAAGAAGGTAATCCAGAGAGGGAGTAGTGTCATCAACTAAACGTGATTAACCCAAGTCAGTTGACGTTAAAGTTTTCCAATTACCCAAGCCACCAGAAATGATACAGACAAGTGTTCACAGTAT
>KZ539335.1:0-12453 GCA_000934665.2 Catajapyx aquilonaris
GGGGGTCAAGGAGGCCATGTCCGCGCAATTTTTAGGGGGGGAGGTAAGATATTGTCCGCTTCTGTCCGCAAAGGGGAGGGGGGGAGGTAAAAAAGTGAAAAAATCTGTCCGCGCGGATTATGGACGGCCCCTTAGCTATTCCAAGGTATCTGTATAATACTGATGCTTGAAGTTAAATAGACTCCAGGAAAATGGTATTGCCATTTATTTCTCCTTTTACTGCCAAATGGTTCAAGACAATCATCTTTTATGTAATTTTTTTGCATGGTCCAGTATTGTTTGTACATGTTAAAACACCAAAAAAGTAAGACTGCATCATTCTGCAGATGTAGGGAATTTTCTTTTACAATGTTGTGCCCTGAATTATTCGGCAAAGCTGTCAATAGGACCATGCATTTAACAAGTTGCGTTTCAGTATATTGAGTCTTGGTTGAGACAGATTTTGCAGACACCTAGACACTAGGTACATATTGTAACATGCCACCATGTACAAACAACTCTGAATATTACTTTATACGGTATGTACATTTGCATGGTATACATGTGACTGCAATATAGCATTAGAAATTTCCAGTAACTGCTATTGCAAGTTCATGAGAAGGTACAGGCAAAAGTGGGTCAGATGGCAACATTAATGGGGAAATTTCAGCTTATAAGCACAGAAATAATGTTGGATTATTATTGCCTGCACATACCATTTGAACTACTGTAACAGCAGAAAATCAAGGGATACTCTGATTCACCCTGTGCATGAGTGTGTATGTGTGTGTGTGCATGTGTAACATGTACCAGTTTCTTTAAAAAAAAACACACACACACAATGGCATACCTGTACAATACACATCTAACAAGGTGAACCGTGTCTGTAATTGTAACTTTCAATAACAGGGTTCACTCAAAATCAAGGGATAACATCAATGAACTTAAAACAAGTACAAACTGATGGGAGCTTCCACTATGGCAAACAGCACATCCATCAAGGCACTCAAACAGTAACACAAACACAGGGCAGTCCACTGTATAACTGAACTTGATATTTAAAAACCTCATTTCACTTTTCTAATGAGGGGGTGCAATTCAAGTGCTGCCCACTCATCCAAGTCCAAAACTATTCTCACAATAGTTGTGAAACCAGAATAGTTAACCATTCTCCTAAGAATAAGCAACATCACCACTATGAGTGTTTTAGAATTATGCTTACATCTGTATAAGTTGAAACGTCATAAACTCGAATGCATTAAATTAGTGCTCCTGTAGTGCCAAATCTTAGTAAGCCAGAATATCTGATCAAGCATTCCCCCACACACCCTTACACTGTCTTTTTCCTTCTACCCTTTCATCCCTTGTGAGGGTGTCAACAGGGCCAATGGGCACTTCAACCAACACAGATATAAGCTTAATTCTATAACACTTTGTATTAATCCTTTCAAATCGTGAAACCTGACTTCATCTAGGTAATTGAAGGGTCGCCCCGAATAATGTTGTAAGTGACATTGGTTTGGTCTAGCCACAGCCTCTGACGTAGCCTGTGTGATAAAAAATGTATTTAATATTAAATACATTTTATCACACAGGCTAGGTCAGAGGCTGTGGCTAGAATCAGGTGCATGGTATATCAGATATCCAAACTGGCTCTTTATGAAGGCAATAAAATTGTGTAGGATGATTAGCTCTCTATGAGGCTTGTTTAGGAAATAGGTCAACCAACTCTTCAGGCTGCCTATGGAACATGATCCTAAAGTAGGGGATTTTCTTG
Organism: Catajapyx aquilonaris; assembly: GCA_000934665.2. NCBI lineage: Eukaryota > Metazoa > Arthropoda > Diplura > Dicellurata > Japygidae > Catajapyx > Catajapyx aquilonaris. The sequence goes on from KZ539335.1 coordinate 1,757, forward strand.
TTATGCTGCTAGTTATCTTTCCAGTCAGGTCTTATTAAACAACTTCATAGGACCAATAAAAAACATTATACATACATCTTTATTGTAGTAAGTTACTTGACCAAACTTGGTTAAACTCAGTTAAAGCAATGGGACTGTTTTAGTGTTAAATACAATTGTCATTAAACTCAGCATGGCATGGTCTATGTCAATGACCAAGCCACCATGCAGGTAAGTGGGGTAATTTAATATGCTTCTCTCTCATGGGGACCAGAAAGAGAGCTGGTGGATGAGGTGGTGTTTCACAGTAATGCCCCTCTAGTTCTGTGTCAAGTAGGATTTATGGTAGATTAACCACTTGCGAAATAAACTAAAAGGCCAATCATGAATTATTACACTTCCCCTCCTAGTCACTCCTCAACCTCCCACACAACTTTATATACAAGGTCCAAGTTTTCTACACCAAATAGAGAAAATATGGTAAGGGTATTGTGCTAGATGTCCAACAAGAGTCCACTACAACTTTACTTATTAATAATGTGAATGTGTAATTCAAGAAAAAGAATCATTTGACATATTTTGGCTGAAGAAACCTGTTTCTTAGGTGATCACCTTATTTATTGCACTTTCTATGCTTATGAGCCTTATTCAAAGAATTCAATACATGCACCCCAAGGCAGCCTGTAGCTAAGAGTAGAGCTACTCCCAAGGTAATTGGTACCTTTTTGGTTTCAGTATTCATTCCTTTAGTTACCCAGTCTTGTAACTCTGGATGGTGACTTGAATTGCAACCCTTCTTCAATGACATGTAAAACAGAGGAAGGTAGTGTCTCCAGAAGAACAAACTTTGACACACATGAAACATAATTATAGCCTGTCAGACAATTGAGGTAAGGTACCATACTTTTAAAAGCTTGGCTCTAGCAAGTGTTTTTTAAACACATGACCAAATAAGCATTGCATTTTTCCAGCCAATGTTACAAAACACTGCTGCACTGGACACATTTTCTGCACATTGCAATGATCAGCAGGCTGTCAACCGTAAACATTTGCAAGTGTGTGCTTATATGAATGGTGCACTACTTCAGTGTAATATCACATCTCCAACAGGGTGTTTTTCTGCCCAAGTTGCAAAGGAGAGGCAGGGAAGAGCTGATGGATTTGTCACTTCTGATCTGCATTCAAATTCTAATCCAGACTTGCCTAAAATTTACTGTCTTCCTTTACCTGCATGCTATCTAGTTTGTTCACATGCCAGGGGTGATAACTTATCAACTCTCCCCCACCTCCCACCTGTGAATCATCAACTTGGGCAGAAGAACAGCCTGTTCATATTGGCAAGGCTCAAAAAAAGCCATACATTCCAAGGCCAACAGAAATAATATCATGTCCATTCAATGAATAAAATTATCTTAGCAAGCAGAAAAGAAAACTTTTTTCAAGTGTCTTCATGTCAAATTCTGCATGTGACGATGTATTTATGCCAGGCAAAAAACCTCAGATAATTTCTGTCATGTATAATACATCTTTAATGGCCGAGCTCTAAGAAACCCATAACTATGATGCTCTTGAATAAAATGGTGTATAGTCTGACCAGAAGCTAAAGAGAGTTGGTGGGTTTTCCCCATCAACCCAAAATCCCCCACCGCCACCCCACCCCCTCGAAAATGCCCACTTCCCAAAAATCTTAATCCGCAACAAGGTTCGGAAAGGTCAGTTTAGAAGGAGACACCGTAATTGTGGATCTGTGTTTATTATACGTATAAGAAATTGTAATAAGGCACACGACCGCACAACCCTGTTCCAAGATTTGTACTGCTGATGGGCAACACCGTATTCCGGTCTGACCTTTCCCAACCCTTTTGCAGATTAAAATTGTCGGGAAGTGGGGCATTTTCGAGGAGGTGGGGTGGCGATGGGGGATTTTGGGTTGATGGGAAAAACCCACCATCTCTCTTTAGCTTCTGGTCAGACTATATCATATTATTTGTGTAATATAAAACTTGGGACACTTAATTAGTTTTAAAACTCTTTTTGACTACTGGAAAACCTGCAGTACAAACATTACATCTTCTTTGTCAATATTAGTCAAATTCCAGTAAGAATCTCTCTCAAAATGAAATTCAGAAAACCCTTTCTAGAGTGACGTGTCCCTGCGACATACAAAACTCCTAACAAATATTTATTTTCATCAATTTTTTGGAAGTTATTTTAATTATTTTATTCGAATATTGCAACAGTCAAAATATTCTGTGTTATGCTTGCTTGGCTGATGTTAATAACATTTACTAGGCTGAATGCAAAAATTCTAATATTAAAAAGTAATACTTGAAGAACACTGTCAAGAAATGCACAAGCAGCCTCCACCTGCAACAAAGGGAGGGAAGAAGAACAGGATTTTTTTCAGGCTTGACACAGAATGCAATATGAGTCACAGTACATGTCATGTTTGTGCTGCTAAGGAGACACTCCATACAGTATCTATTAAGTTTTCTTTGTTTCACATGCCCAATGACAAGTCCTGTCACTCGCTAGGCAAAGCCGTCTTGCCTTTTAGCGTGAAAAGCCAAAAATTTATGTAAACTGCCCTGGTGAACCATCAAGTGAACAAGAAAGCGATGCAAAGGAAGGTAGTGTCCAGTGAAAACCTTCCCAAACTCCACTCACCCTGCCCTCCGGGGTACATACAGCGGAAAATTCGCCCAAGTTCCTCAGCCTGCACTCGTCCTGCTGGTGTCAGCTCTCCACCCCACTTCAGAATCAAGACCAGAGATGGTTCCTTTGGTGTGTCTGGAACAAGAATGCCTACAGTGCCATGCTCCAAGCACCACTTCAAAAATGAGCTCGAAGTGGCATAAAATGTTTCTTAAACTTTAGAACAAAAATGCCACATCAAAGAAACAGAGGCTCTTAGCAGAAACTACAGGCATACACTGTGTATGCCAAGGGTTTTCAGTTAAGGAATCAAGGAATAGTATGCAAAACCAAAGCATAAACTTAAAAATGCATAAAATGCTGAAACCATACCCGTACCGTCTTCACTGCTGGAGCGTCGAGGTCTCCCTTTTGGTTGGTACTTCAGCTGGACCTTCCGGTTGATCCCAGAGAAGTATCCATACCTGTTGGGACATATAAGGTGTAACCATAAATGTTGAGTGGAATGACTTCAGTACTTACATCTCCAGAACGCTTTTCAATTGCTCAAGTTTTCCTTTCTTCTCTTCTATCTCTGGATCTGCTGCCTTGTGTTGGATTTCATTAAGCAAAGACCTTGAAATGTCCAGAATCTCTTGTAGCTGCTTTGGTCGCTTCAGCTTCACATGCCCATCCTTGTATCCATTGTACTTCTCAAACATCTCAAAGAACCTGTAACATATGTGTTTGAGTGAAGCACTCTGACAATTTTATTTACGTTACTTGTAGCTTACACATGCACATATTGCCATTGCGCAAATGCAATATCTTCTATAACCTGTTGTAAGACTGGAGATCAAACACAGGTTATACAAGGGCCTTTACAAGGGTTGTGCAAATTAGAAAATAAATTTTGAGGTGCTACAGTTTTGACGTCATGCGACGGACAGGGTAAAGACAAGCACGAGCAGGTACGTCGATCCTTCCGGTACTTTATAGGATGGGCAGGCGCCATATTGCAGCTTATGCGCAGGCGCAGCAGCCGTCGGACAAGACAGAGTATTGGTCATATAGGGCCGTCCATAAAATATGTAGACAGGTGGGGGGATCCCTCAATTGTACATAAGAGTACATCAGGGGGGGAGGGGGGGGGGAGGGAGGAAGTCACAATTGTATATGCATGCAGCACTTTTGTAGTCGGATTTATGAACCAATTTACACGTGACAAGGTCGAAGAGGGGTAAGTGCCAGGCCGACTGTACATGTAAATGGGCGGGGGGTTTGAAAATAGCAAAAAAAGTATCTACATAATTTATGGCCTATGGCACAAGTTAGGCCACTTGAGGACACTGTCGGTAATTGCCATGGCCGGTAGTCCAGGTCTCTGAATGTCATTCATGCTTGCAAGCATATTCCGGAATTGCTGGCACCATATTGCCATGCCATTTGCTCAGACATGACATCTCTGGACCATCCACTTCCACTAGTTGGCGATGAATGTCTTATGCCATATGTCAAATGTCAACCACTTGTAGCGAACACTTGCCCCTCACTCTCTGTCTGCCATGACTTCTGAGGCCATATGGGTGGGCACACTCTGCTCACCATTTGGTCTTGTCCAACGGCTGTTGCCCCTGCGTGTAAGCTGTAGGATGGAGCTTACCCATTCCATAAAGTACTGGAAGGATTGATGTACTACCTGCCCATACTCGTCTTTACCCTGTTCGTCGCATGACGTCAAAACTGTAGCACCACGAACCTTATTCTCCAACTGACCCTCTCGTACAAGTCCTTACTTGCCCTTATTGCTTTAACCTCTGTAAAATCCCCTAATGTACTGTGTACTAAAGCATGCACAAAAAAGTACATAATACCAAGCATAAAGACTGAGCCTCACTTTGGATGACGAACTTCCATCTTCATTTTCTGCTTTGGAGTCCTGTCTCCATGGCGTATCACACCAACTACACAACGAAGTTCCATCCTGCAATCAAGTTTTTTAAATGATTACATATACTGCACTCTGATAGAGAGAAAGAATGGATGATCAATATTTTCAATGATGATAATAATCTGTCTTGCATTCCTTCAACAATAATCAATTTACTTGCAAGAACAAGCCTGATTCGCCTGATTTCTTGCAGATAGACTATTTCCAAGGGGTTGTTACCATATTACCAACCAAATCATGGCCTGCCATTATAACATGAGGTTGACCCTCCTTTTAATCTATCTAATCTAATATATATAAAGCCCCTAAACGAGGAGGATACATAGGAGGAGGAGGATGGAAAAGATCTCCCACTTCCCGAGGTCGTACAGACCTCGGACTTACGCCGTTGTATTCCTTGCACCCGCTTTCCTATTTTGCAAAATCCTCAAAACCGCGAATTTCCCAGCCGTTTTCGAGATCGCCAAATTAAATGTAGACGCAAACCCGAGATCGCGAAATTAATGTATACCGCCAACTCCCCCGGTTCCCCGAGAACAATGGACCACCCACTCCCCTCCACCCGCTTGTCACTCAAACCAGGGCCACCTGCTCAAACCTCTCAAACCCTCAGCTCGAACCAAGCCGTTGGAATGATACGTCACAGATGGTCCCACCTGTCCTCCCAAGCACTGTTTTGAACGATACGTCAGAGAGGGCACGTTCGGAAACTCGTCATCGCTACCGGTGACGTCACTGATTTCTGTAACCGGATGGATTAGGCGGAACACGGGCATAGCGCCGAAGGCGCGCCAATTGGGGCGCAGCCCCAAGGGGGGGTGTGGGGGGGCGGAGCCCCCCCACCTCGCAAAGCGAGTATTGTTGATATTGGTTTATGATCGAAGTAATAGCACTCAAAATCGCATGATGTCACTGTTGGTGTGCGCTGACTCACATGCTTAGGCAGAAAGGGTATGGAGGAGTGGCAGGAGAGACCCGCGATGCACACTTCCTTGGCATAGGATCGCAGGTGAACATTCTTACATCTTTACATGTTATGTCTTTTAGCAATTTTTTAGAAACATGCTGAATGCAATATGCAAATGAGGCCAAACATAGGCCTTACTCTCTTCCTCCCACTAAAGTTTTAAAGCCAGTGCAGACTAACCTCATGGGATTTTAACCGTGATTTTTCTCATATCATGGAACAAAACTCGACTAGAGAAGTTTCATCTCACTTAGAATACCTCAAGGAACCTAGATCCATGGGGAAGCATGTACTGTAGTATTGTACCTGTAGTTATTATTATTATTATTATTATTATTATTATTATTATTATTATTATTATTATTATATTGTGGGCGACACAGTGGCGGAGTGGTTAGCACCACAGTCTTCCACCTCTACGGTCCCGAGTTCGATCCCCGGGGAGGATACTTATGTGGATAGTTTCGATGGGTTCTCTCCGTGTTCGCGTGGGTTTTCTCGGGGTTCTCCCGTTTCCTCCTGCAATCAAAATCCATCACACGCAGGCAATGATTAAAGTCGGTTCACGAAAAGAAGATCCCCTAAGAGGCCCAAGGCCTATCATGGGGTATCCATTATTATTATTATTATTATTATTATTATTATTATTATTATTATATCACCTCCTTTTTTTTTACTGTACCCCATTATCGGGCCCTGGGCCCTTGTTAGGGGAGTGGGATACCACCATGTTTGGAACCGTACATAATGTGTATGTTTTAATTGTTCCAAGGGTAAGTAGGAGGGGATGTGCAAAGTGCAAGTGCAATGTCGTATATTGGTCATTTTGTGAACTCCCCTGGGTGGATTAGTCTAGCGGAAATTTCCACCCGAGACGAAGCCAGAGATGGCCCAACTCTGCACGAGATGAAGGGGGGAACCCCGGGCTGGGATCGAACCCGGGACCTTAACATCCGTGGGCGCGTGCGTTACTGCAGCACCACTCCGCCTCCCCTTATTATTATTATTATTACTACTACTACTACTACTACTACTACTACTACTACTACTACTACTACTACTACTACTACTACTACTACTAATAATAATAATAATAATAATAATAATAATAATAATAATAATAATAATAATAATAATAATAATAATAATAATAATAATAATAATAATAATAATAATAATAATAATAATAATAATAATAATAATGTTGGATACCCTGTACGTGATAGGCCTCCTTGGGCCTCTTAGGGGATCATCTTTTAATTGGCCATCTTTATTCATTGCTTGTCATGTGATGGGTTTTGATAGTGGAAGGAAACGGGAGAACTACGAGAAAACCCACGTGCACATGGAGGGAACCCATCGAAACTCTTTCCACACAAGTGTCCTCTGTCCGACCCAGGCATCGAACTCGGGACATTAGACGTGCTGCTAACCACTACACCACTGTGTCGCCCTGATTGTACCTGTAGTTCACCCTGTTTGTAAGACTTTTTAAGTGCACAAAGTGAAAATCCATGGACCAAAACATGTTTCATTCATCTGGTTTACAAAATGTACTCTCCACCTGCAAAAAAATGTAACTTACATTTTTCCAAAAGTAGTTGGTACTATGGGAGGATCATCCAGTTGGAATGGCATTGACCATGGAATGTGAAGGGTGGGGGCCAGCTCTCTTAAAATCATGTTGCCAAGGATCCTTGCACAGTCATCATAATATTTCATGGAATTTTTCACAAAGCTGAATCCATTCACATCACACACATATGACTTTCCGTTTGCCCTGAAAAATGAGTGAGGGTTCAATTTGATTATTCTAAACAAAAATACTTTCAGATACTTCACCTTAACAAATCAAATCCACAGACTGTCTGTTTGAATGCCATGCACACTTTCCTAGCAATCAGCTTTTCCCCATTGCTAAGTATGACAGGATATCGCACTTCCTTTCCTTCAGAATCTCTCTCAACTTTGCCATCGAGGGCTGGAGATTTGCGAGCCTCTGCATGGGCATAATCTGGTCCCACAGTGTACACCTAAAAACACTTCACATTAACTCCAACTGAAAGCTATATTTAATTACAACTTGTACAACCTTGACATCGGTTCCATCGGTGGGCATAAAATCTTCATAAATGAAAGAACCTGTCTTGCGAACACGAGACTCAGGAGAATACACACTGCTACGGCTACCAATCTGAAAATTTAATAGATAAATGAAAAGATGATTCTAGAAATCAAATCACACAAAAGATGCATCACCTTTCGAAACAATCTTTGACTGCCTCCTCCTGCAGATGTAGGATAGTAAATATAGATGTTGTGATCTTCTGCTGAGACTGGCTTTTCAACAAATGGCTTGTTGAACACCACGCCATTGACTTCAACATGGTCTTCTGACTCTATGAGTTCGTGCTCTAAATTTAAAAAAAAAAAAACATGTTTGTGTGTAACAGGCTAACAGCTCAATGACAGACAAGCTTTCCTCCCAACACGATTCCACATACGTTTCAGGTCTGGAGAATCTCTGTCCAACACTGCATACCGTGGAATTTCTATCCCCTCTTTCTCAAGGATTGAATAAACTTTCCGCCGATCCTGTAATATTAAAAATGACTAGCATTCCATCATCAGAGGAGAGATTTAAGAACATATTGTAGTCAGAAGCAAGCCCATGTGAGGCACTCAAGAACAAACTCCTCAAGGAAACCCACACAGCGACAAGTAGCTACAAGGAGAAGCAGCATCAAGGAAAATCTAGAAATTCACCTGTATGTCATACTGCATATGGAGGTTATTAATAATGAATGGTTGGCGCAGGTTTGCATACTGTATGGCTTTGTCTAAAGGATAACCTTTAGAGTGGAAGGAGACGAGGCAGTCGCATGCTGGCCATTCTTCCACAGGGCACTAAAATGGAAAGGGGAAACTGTTACATTTGCATCGTTGATTTATAAAAATCCCTTCACTTACCTTTAAGATAACATCTTCAGGGAAGACTTCACATTTAATGTACTCAAATTCCTCCAGTCTTGTCAAGATTTCTTTCATGGGCTTCGATTGTGACTTCTTGGCCATAGCGCACACACCAACAATCACCTGTTTTCCATTATCAATGTCCAATGTGTCCCTGGGGCCATCTGGGAGGTCATTCTGCAATGAAATATCTTGGTAAATGGATGTTCCATAAAAATTAACAGGTTAATAGATGTTCAAAGTGTCTTAAGCACTAGACAAATCAACCATTTATTGTACATTATGCTGTAGTAAGTAGCAAGCAATATTGCTTCTAGTCTTTGTAATCCTGTAAGACAGTGGTTCCCAACCTGGGGGTCGCGAAGCCTTTTCCGGGGGATCGTGCGTGCCCGCGGTAATTTTTATGAAGTAAAAAATGACTAAAATCTTTAAAAAATCATAACAAGTTTATAGGAAATTTCATTGCCACGTTGTTTTTTTTCAACGCCTACTAACACTGGAGGAAGCGGGGGAGGGGTCGCAGGCCACTTGACTATCATAAAAGGTGGTCGTGACTCAAAAATGGTTGGGAACCACTGCTGCAAGATAACAGAATGGTGGGGAGGGTGACAATTTGCTGACAAGGGACAGTTCCCGGATGATAATGACGGATCTTGATGAAACCTAACATGCTAATACAGGACAATATATGATGACGAAAAATCAAATATTTCGGGCTGAGGCACATATTTGCAAAAGTTATGACGTCTTAAAGTGCCAAAAATAATACATTTTCATTTTCATACACAATGGGATTACATTAGAGACCACATACAATGACATTGAAGTGTGTAAACAGTTTTTAGATTTTTTCTCATCGGAAAAAAGTCTTATAGAACGGCTCTGTCCGTCCATCCATCCGTCTGTGGACACGTACCAAGGCTTAAACCGTAACAGATAGCGACAAACAGTTTTCATATTCGGATTAAGAGTGACCAAAATATGTTTCATGGTCAACTTCCGGTGACTCCCCACTTCCGGTTTTCCGGGTTCACTCTATCCGCACAAGTCCGTCTACTTTACGGGCGGTTTAGTAAACCGGAAGTGGCAGGTCACCGGAAGTTGACCATGAAACCTATTTTGGTCACGCTTAATATGAATATGAAAACCGTTTGTCACTATTTCTTACAGTTTAGGCTTTGATACCTGTCCACAGACGGACGACGGATGGACAGAGCCTTTCTATAAGACTTTTTTCCGATGAGAAAAACTCTAGAAACTGTTTACACACTTCAATGTCATTATATGTGGTCGCTAATGTAATCCCATTGTGTACAAAAATGTATTATTTTTGGGACTTTAAGACGTCATAACTTTTGCAAATATGGGCCTCCGCCCAATATATTTCACTTTTGGTTATCATATATTGTCCTGTATTAGCATGTTAAGTTTCATCAAGATCCGTCATTATCACCCGGGAACTATCCCTTGTGAGCTGATATCCACTTTCATTTCGTATTTGATAGTCACAAGCAGTGTTTTAATGGCCCACAATTGTCGGCTTTTTTTGGGGGGGGGGGGGAGGGAGGCCTTTTTCTGAGATCATGGAAAATTGAATTTTTTTAACCTTGCGTTTTTTTACTATTGACAACTATATGTAAAAGAACAATAAATTTGTAACAACTTTGGTGTATAACCCCTATCAAAAAGGCATTCACCTTTGTTTTCATTATTAACATTTCATTGAGTTACAGGTCAAATTAATCACTTTTGTGCTCTGAAATGTATCTGATGGTAATGTTTCATTATCCATGTCCTCGAAAAATTACTGCAATATATGCCTGACTACTCCTTGACCGCGATGTAAAAGCACTTTAATCATACCAAGATCAACCCTCATTTTTATATGCAGGGTGAAGGGAAACTCGCGCCCAATCTTCAGGTAGACTGATAGTACTCGCAAAACTACTATAGGGATGTGCAATTAGTTTTAGGCGGCGTAGCGTAGTTAATGCGTATGGCGCCTTTAAAATTTCGTGACGTCACATCCGCTCCGCCACAGTTTCAAAGAAGCAAAAGCTAGCTCGAGGGCCTCCGAATAATCCGGCCTTGGTTCCCTAACGCATCGTCCATGTGCAATAGGCGATGAAATACAGCAAGGCCGTACGGGTTCAACCCCCCCCTCCCCCCCCCCCCCCCCCCCGCCCCCCCGTC
>KZ539335.1:12704-26589 GCA_000934665.2 Catajapyx aquilonaris
CCCCCCCCCCCCGAACAAAAATCCTGCGTACTGCCTTGAAATACAGTCAGAGTAAGAATCCGGGTGCGACACCAGTGCACTTTGTCGTTTTTACCTCATATTTTACCATCAAGCCCTCTACACTTTAAGGGCGCCGTACGCATTAACTACGCCACGGAGCCCAAAACTAATTTCACATCCCTATGTTAGTTTTGCGAGTACTATCAGTCTACCTGGCGATTGGGCGCGAGTTTCCCTTCACCCTGTATAATTTGAAATGTAAAGTGCACAAGAAGTGCTGAATGAGTAGTCAAGTTCACCAGAATTCGAGGTAGAGAGGCGCCTTGGGACTAAGTGTACAGATTTTGACCAATGTCGTAATGGCCACTTCTACACAATTATGACGATGATGATGAATACCCTGTGATAGGCCTACTTGGGCTTTTTAGGGGATCACCAGTCAATAACCTACTTTAATCATCACTGCCTGTGCTGCGATGGTTTTTGATTGTGGGAGGAAACGAGCCCCGAGAAAACCTACGCGAATATGGAGAAAACCCATCGAAACTCTTTCCCCATAATTATATCCTCTCTCCGGGGCGACACGGTGGCCAAGTGGTTAGCGCCGCAGCCTTCCACCTCTAAGGTCCCGAGTTCGATCCCAGGGTCGGACGGAGGATACTTATGTGGATAGAGTTTCGATGGGTTCTCTCCGTGTTCGCGTGGGTTTTCTCGGGGTTCTCCCGTTTCCTCCCACTATCAAAATCCATCACATTACAGGCAAATGGTTAAAGTCGGATATTCAAAAGATGATCCCCTAAGAGGCCCAAGGGACCTATCACGGGGTATCCATTATTATTATTATTATTATTATTATTATTATTATTATTATTATTATTATTATTATATCCTCTCTCCGACCCGGGAATTGAACTCGGGCCCTCAGAGGTGGATGACTGTGGCACTAACCACTACACCACAGTGACGCCCTCTATTATTATTATTATTATTATTATTATTATTATTATTATTATTATTATTATTATTTGAACAACCAGCAAACCTGTCCTGTCGGCAATCTGTTGCATCCCCCCCCCCCCTTTTCAATTATCTGCGAGAACCTGACCAGGCTTCAGATATTTTTTTGTATATGTACGTATTTGGTCATATGAGGATATTGAGGACCTCCTCCTCCATATCCGCTGGCAACCCCATATCTGTTTGGGAAACGCCGTGAAGAAGATGATGATGATTATTATTATTATACAATCTCGAAACGCTATTAGAATTTTTTCATGTTACTCGCTCACAGTATGTGCTAAATAACATATGAATAGCCCATCTGGTTTAGTTTTATCATTCCGTACTTCCGACTTGGAAAGCTGGATATCGTCCCCGTCAGCCTGTTGGCGCGCATGCACATACACTCTCGTTCAGTCTCAACTTCATAGCTGAGAAAATATGCTTTTTCCATTTAAAAACCGCCCTAATTTCCACTAAAAAATAAAAAAATCCGTTTTCCACTTCTTGTAGTGGAAATTAGGTCGGGTTTAACCGGCAAAAAAATATATATCACTTTCTCTCCCACACAGTGGAAACTGAACGAGAGGGTATATGACTCAAGGTTATATTCACGGAACTTCAGTTCCCGTACTATACAGTACAACGCAAGTGTCCTCCTTCCAGTGCAGCATTGCCGCTAACGTACTGTACTTTATGTGCGAAAAAGTCACATTTACGTGCGCGAAATTTCACCTACTAAATAGGCTGCGCATGGCAATTTAAGGGCCGGTTGCGTGATCGATGGTAAACTCAGAACAAGTTACTAATCCTATGTGAATTACATACGGATCAACAACTTGTTCTGGGTTTACCTTCGATCACGCAAGGTTCCGCGCCTAACCACCAACACTGCATACATGAATGGCACCATCGGTCGTCACGGTACGGACAAATACGGAAGGAAACAGCGTCGCGGTTTAATTCCTAGCGTATAGAGACCTGACACGAGTGGGTAGCAACAATTGAAGCACATGAAAACAGAATAATTTTCAAAAAACATGTATAAGTGGTCCATATCAGGAATGATCAATAATACGTGAAGTCTTCCCGAAGTGTAATACACGCAACTGTTGTGCATTTGCTGGTTTTTTTGTTTTGTTTATTACGTTGCGATTGTAGGCTGTCAATAGTATTTTCGTAGCAATGTGCTTGGAGCCAGTTCAAGGACTCAAGGAGGCTCGTGCCCGCTCGTGCCTCATATGCACGTTTCTGGGTCAAACAACACTAAACACCCACATTCCATAAAACTAGAACACTTTTATCAACCCATCACTGATGCTGTCTGAGAACTAAAGAAGTGTAATTTAATGTCCCCCGCAATATCGTTTGATAACGCTTTCTCATATTCATGGCTTGTGAAGATCGTTACTGACGTCTCAATGGGTGAATCACATCCGAGTGTGCCGGAACATACTGTAGGTAGATTCGCATGGACCGAAACGACTGTCAATGACAACCCCGGAACTCTGTTGTAACGATGCGAGTACAAACATGTAGTCCTCAAATAACTACTTAAAAAGCATGTTTCACACTGATCTGAACAAATATGGAAGCATGTGCAGATATATCCCTTCAATACATTATTTTCTATATTATTCGCGTTGTCGTAGTTCAGTTGTACATTGCCATGCACCTGTGCCGTTTCGTTTGTGTTGCTACATATATATGCGCCCACTAAAAACCAGAAACGTATTTAGCAGTCCGCGCTCAGAATACCGTACAGGCGTATATTATGCTCGTTTCCTTAAATGTCAGATTTCGGAATATGAGTGCCGGGAACCGAAGCAACTGTGGCAATCCGGGCTGATATGGGTTTCAGATCACGTGCGCAAATGGGAATGAGCCGGGCTGATCCCACGCTTCCGGAATGTGAACCTTCAAAATATGAGCTTTCGGAATAGGCCTATGAATTTAAGCGCGACCTTCGCCTTGAGGCTCCAGCGAAACACCTTGTGACTCGGCGCCTGTAATCTTATACCCATGCAGACACATGATTACAATATAAGCCATTAAGACAAAAAAGTAAATAAAAGTAACCATTTTTAAATAATAAAAAAGCTAATTTCGAATCAACCCTCTGCCATCGTGACCCCTAAGCAGTAACCCCGACTCGACAGCCAACTCCGTAGTATCCCCTTTATTCGCGCAATCGCGGTGCATTCGCGCAAAGGACTAGCCAATATGGGAAGCTAATAGTTTGGAAAAATCTGGTCAACTTGGAATGGAAGAATGTTTGCTGATTTTGCTGAAAATCTGCACAACTCTAATCCTCGGATCACTGATGGCCCTCCTGCTGCTTACGGTAAGAAATACGGCAACATTAACGGGATATCGAGCTGCCGTGATACGTAACCTTATTGATACACACCATAATACGCAAGGGTCATGTAACTCATGCCTGGCGAAGGTGAAAGGTGCATGTGCCACCAATATTCACGATCTGAATCGCACCATGCTATATTTGCGCCATGCAACAAGTTGACGCACAACCTTTCGCAAAACATTTTTATTCTGGGGTTGGCCTGAATACCCTTTTCTCCCTCATGCAGCTGGTACCGTACATAACGCAACAAAACAACAACAAAGTCAGTACATATATGTCTGAATCCACGTGTTCAACGCAATATTGCCAAAAGGTTCGTACTTATTGATCACTCCCGGTTTCCTCTCGGGTGTGACCCACCCTTGTCGAAAAGGGGGGGGGGGGGGNGGGGGGGGGGGGAAAGTCCTCACGTGACCTTGTACCAGTTTATGTACGACACCGACCACAATGACTTCCGACTAACGTCCTTGCATTTTCGCACATGTTTGTTGTTTGTCCTTGACTTAAATGCTCAGCTAGTGCACCTGTTGACCCTGACCTGTCTTCCTTCGCCTCACCTTACCGGGCCTGCTACACAACACAGTTACAGCATCGCCGGATCACAACACACTCCATGCGGCATTCCGTGGTCATACCGTAGTGTGGTTCCCGCCAAATTCACCAGTACTCACGCGAGGCAAATTTAAATCCACATCAGCCTAATTTTTAATAATAATCAACCCCCTTTAGCGCATTATTTTTTAAAAAATGCACTTACGCCACATTGCTGACAATACCACCACGGGCCTTCCTCGTCGTACCAGAACATCGGGACCACACAAGTGTGCACATAAGGGGCCGTGCACTTTTGGCAAAAGGGTCGGGCAAGCCGCCAATGTTAGGTCGTCACCACCAAAAAATTGCCTATTTAGGCCACTTTCACTCCCATTTGCTATTCACAAAAGTAAAATGGAGCAAGTTCGCAAAAAGTACAAAGTCAGCGAGTAAAAAGTCAAAGTGACCGACTAGGACGGGCCCTAATCTCCTTATGAAGCGATGCGAGCTTGGTATGGGTATGTATGTGTGTATGTATGTAGCCAAGCCACCGCGGAGTAAGTCCTGCGCCGGCGCAGAAAAACATTCAGAGCCCGTGACGAACGTTGCCACACCGTCGCGTCGTCGAAACACATCGACCGACACCATCGTTGCCCCAATGCCAAGGCTCCCACAGAGTCTTCGAACAATCGGGCAATAATGGATTCCCAAAATAAGGCCCCTGCACTATTTATATATGATGGCTCCCGGACAGATTTGCGGGGGGNAGAGAGAGAGAGAGAGAGAGAGAGAGAGAGAGAGAGAGAGACCCCTTTCATCAATAATCGAGATCGATAAGGGGGTTTGCCAAAATATACACAGGTCGGTATCGTATTAGGTTAATATTCGGGTTTTAGGCGGAAAAAATATACATGGAGATTATTGATGGATCAAATTTCGGCCTTGAATCTGTGCCACTAGTCACGGACCACCCTGTACCATATATTTGCAGTTAGCCAATTTCCAGCTATTTGTCTGCAAAAGTGTTCCGAAACCATCCATTTTTACAAAAAGAAAAAGACAAATTGGCGGCATGAAGATAACAATGAACCATACTCCAGGTGATGTCAGAGAGCCCAGGATAAACTCTGACGTCCAACTATTTCACAAAACCCCGTTTAATAATATATAATAAATAACTGTCTCCATTGAAAAACCACGTGACTCTACTAACAGGTATACACGTTTAGGTCTACACTGATTTAATAATGAGCACATCTTTTTTGCCTATCCATGTGTAAATCACAAAATATACCAGTACCGCATAAAGTCCATTGAACTCTGACGACTTTTCAAGTAATTATACCGGTATATACCAGACTTGCCGGTATAACTTCCAAAATATTTGCCTGTGATGCAGCACAACATAAGGGTGGGCGTCGGCGTATCAGCGTTAGATAGTAAATACAAATAAAGATACAAGATACGACCCGTGAGCCGTGACTCCTCGGCAAATGACATTACCAATCCATGGGAGCAATTTTACCCCTGGCATACACGCTTCCCGGTGATTCGAATGAGTCTCCGGGTTACATAACAAGCCAGGATAAATAAACATTATATCGAGTGGTGGCTTGCAGTTTTTCTCATGCTTGGGACGCATCGTTCAAGAACCCACATTTCAGGATTCAAGGAAGGGAAAACAATCATACGTACATTATGAGGGGCGTTTTGAACATTTTAGTCACGTGCGAATGTGAGTTATAAACTAATGAATTGGACCATTATGTCTTGACTTGACATAATGATAATTACAAGTCTAAGGGGCATGCGATAGGCCTGCCTCGAGTGCTGTCACAGTATGCCGCTGGAGGGGGATAGCCTAGAATATTCTCAGTATTAACAATTTAGAATAACATTACTGATAAAAGAACTTGTATTCAGCTCGTCTGCTCTAGAAAACTGTCAGTAGGAACAACATGATTAATTCATTATTTTTAGCTTCTAAAATTATAGAGGACGTGACCCAACAAAGCCAGCGAAGATTAGCAATTATTTTCGGTTCATTTTAGCGCGATTACGTTATAATTACCAAACCACTATAGCTACTCTGAATCACACAGCTGAGTTGGCCTTGCAGACTTTGTTCATCAATAGATCATGGACTCCTTTACGTCACCGACGCATCATACGCTGGGATCTCATTCTCAAGCGATTCCCTGTATATTGACTTGTTCCCGCCAACTTTAATTTGGGGAAAGGGACTGTTTTCTGCTAAATTCCCAATATGATGCTCAAATTATTATTAATCACTATTGACGTCAGTGTATGGCTCTAATTTTTGTCGAATATTTTACACTCGACATATGCTCTTTCTGTTTCTGCGCCAGTCAACGCAGCAATGCGCAGTTTAGCAGTTTACGATCCTAAATTTAGCACTGTAGGTGAGAGGTACTACATGATAAGAACAAAACATGGGGTTCTTTTTACCGGACATGATATTGTCATTTCAAGTGATACCATCCTTGCTCACAAGCATCTATAGTGATAACATATCAGTTTTTTTCGCACGATCAAGGCAGAGGAAGCGGTAAGCTTTCGAATGCAAACACGTCATCTGCTTCCACTGTTGCCAACGTGATATTGTTGAATGATACGTACTGTACACATACTACTCTACACAATAACTTGTAGAATGGTTTCCGTATTTCAGGATTCAAATGGAACAAACCTATAGTTCCTGGCTCCATGGTAGCCAGCACCTAGCTGAGGTTAAGACTTGTTGGCTCTATCATACATCAGCATAATTCTTCAGTTAAAAGTAAGGCGTCTCTCACCTCGCGAAAAATGCCCATGCCTATGAATCATAAATTGCTGGCTAGAAAAGGTCACCTAGCGGCGGTTATGACATGTCGTATGCGGTTTCTATTCTAGAGCGCATGAAATGCCACTATTACGCAACACGGACTGCCCCCTGCCCTGCAAATAAATTTGTAATTGTAAACTGATGTCATACATATAAGCGTTGCAACACGAGAATCGTATTCCACTACTACCTTCCCTCCACCCATGATTGTTTAAAAAGAGTAGTAATGTAGCCTATGGCAGTTACTGCCATTGTACCTTAAAAAGGCGAAGAACCATAGCACTGAATACTTATTTGAAACTGTGATACGTCTTCCGTATAGTTGTGAGGAAATTGAGTTATTTCCTTACTGTCTCCGAATAATCGAATATTACCGAACAATCACGCGAGTACTGTACGTCATATGCCATACTTATTGGCAGTCATCTGAAACATGGCACGTATCAGCAGAAAAGTCAATTTCTTCCCAGTGGACCTCTCCAAGTTTAAAATAATTGACTTAAAATTTTATACATCCTATAGTCTAGAAGTCCTTGATTAAATTTGCGCTTGTCGCGCTTTGAATTTGTATGGAGTTTTTTTTCTGGATCACCTCTCTCGCCAGGTACAACAATGGCACAAATACAATGTCTTCCAAGTCTTGGGGTCCTTTAAGTTATCGTAAATTTCGCCACAAATATTATTGTTATTTTCGGGTAGCTTTTTGCGCCCTGATCGAGGTGCCCGATGATACAGCAACAACGTAGCTCGGAAAGCATAGAAGGGACCACACACATGCATGGAATTTTCAGGAAAGTTGCAGCCGGCGCGGCGATTCAACATCCATTCACGTTGAAACGATACTTGTCGGACATGTAGGTACTGCACAGCACACGTTTGTAGTGACCCCATCCCCACGAAGCCCTCTTGGAGTTGTTCGGTTGTCTCTTCCAAGAGCGTGTGGAATACAATTAAGTAAGCTAACTCCAATGAATTAAATCCTCCTTTTGTATTCCACACTCTCTTGGAAGAGAAAACCGAAACAACTCCAAGAGGGCTTCGTGGGGAGGGGGTCACTACAAACGTGTGCAATACCTACATGCCCGCCAAGTACCGTTTCAACGTGGATGGGTGTTGCATCTCCGGCTGCAACATTCCTGAAAATGCCATGCATGTTTGATGGTCAAATCTATGCTTTCCGAGGGGTCAGTGCAAGAAGTGCACAAGTCCTTTTTCCCCTCACTGGAGTTAGCTCGGTTTTGTTTTCCATGGTTCAATTATTCGAATAACTGGGGAGGCGGAGTGGTACTGCGGTAACGTACGCGCCCACGGATGTTAAGGTTCGATCCCAACCCGGGGACACCCCCTTCATCTCGTGCAGAGTTAGGCTGTCTCTGGCTTCGTCTCGGGTGGTATCTCCAATAGACAAAACACCCAGGGGAGTTCATAAAACGACCACACATAAGACATTGCACCTTGCACATCCCCTCCTGTCATCCTGCCCGTGGGCCCGGGCGATTCGCTCAAGGTTCCAGCATTGTATTGCATTGTACTTCAAGTGTAATAAAGGTCCGTGCTCCATACCTGATTCGGTCTAGCACTACCCGGATTATTTTAAAAAAATATTCGAATAATTAATTGGACATCTAGGTCGGGGCGCAAAAAGCTACACAAAAATTTATCACGACTTCCGGCAAAATTTGCGATAACTAATACCAGAATCCAATACAAGAAAGTAAGGAACACAATATACTGTATATACAGGGTGATCCAAAATACTTGTCCGATTGCTGTTTTCTAAGATGGATATTCTGCTAATGGTTCCCGACGTGGTTCCCGGTTTGAAAGCAATTATAAGTTAAAGATCATGTCGAATGCGGCAAAGCAGCTGTTGACCATACCAAAAATGGTATCTTAAAAGTGTTTCCATCAATGGAAAGAATGTTAGGATAAGTGTGTAAAGTCGCAAAGACTTTTTTCTGGCCTAAGGTCGGATACTTTTTTATCCGACTTGGTATTTCTTTTGACCGCGATTTCTAGATTCTGTTGGTTCATAACTATACCTGACTCCTCCATCTCATGTCCTTTTATTGAGAATGTGACCACTTTTCTTTGCGAATTTTTTCCAATAGATAAGTAATACTGATCCTAGTCCCAAGTAACACATAATTATATACACATTGTTCTCCTTCGCACCATAACACGAGCTTCCCCGCATATTACTTGGCCTACTTTATATTATCTGTTTACCAAGTGTAGGACAAATATCTCGCAATTCCATTGTCAGAGTAAGAGTGACCCTGACCACGAATAAATCACTATAACATACAAACACTGGTTACGGTACGCTATTGTACTGTACCCTGGCCGATTTTACGAAACCTTGAAATTCTCCGCAGTTAGGGCGGAATTCAGGAAGGATGTCCATAATCTCATACGCACCGTTTGAATTCGGTGACATAGTCTATTAATCAGTTGAAATTTACGTGTAACTGACTGAGATCACCCAGTTTAAACGACATGTAAGATGTTACATAACTACTCCGCCCTGTTTATATTTTTTCATGCATGTTGTGACAAACAGAACAGTAACATCCGAAAACAACATCAGTTAAAATGGTCATGGCTCAGTGCAAGGTCATTGGTAAATGGCATTAATCAATTCAAAATTTTGGTTGCAGTCTTGAGAGACAATTAAATTGCAATTTTTTTCCCAAGTCATCAGCCTCGAATGCCCAAAATATGACATAGAACGCGATGTGATGGGTTTAGACACCACCTTAGATTTTGTTATAAATATTATATGCGTACACTCACATGAGTTGTTGCCTATAATAATGATGATGACGATAATGACTGATCATTCAGGCGTATGACAAAAACCCATTCCGACACTACAGTTAAGTGTTATAGGCCTGTATGGGCAACAATCACACCAGGGGGGAAATTTATTGCAATTATGAGGAAATACTGTCACGATACCACAGTCATGTATACTGTCCAGTAGATACATGCATAATTTTTCGTAACAAAATCTGAGACTGTCTAGCCCCCACATCACATGCAAATTGACCATCCGCGCCTGAATTCATCTAGCGCTTTAGGCGTTTAGGATGTCCCCAGCGAAACTGCGGCGATGTGTTATTCTATTTAACGCTGGAAATATACAATGACGTGAATCACGTGATGGGGTTGATAAGAGGTTTTCTATCTTACCAATATTACATCCATGCAGTATAAACACTGAACACAACTCTTACACTGTTTCGTAACTTTACGAAACATAATGATAAAAATATTCTCGTTGTCAGTTTCGTCAGTCACCAGTTCGGCCTCTAATAGCTGCAATATGTGGATGGTGTACACTACTGTACGGAAACGGAAGCATCCATAGAAAACCGATCCAAAATCTTCCTACATGAGAAAATCTTCAGTCAAACTCGGGGATCAATTCGGGACTTCAGACACGATGTTTGTAACATGGACTATAAACCACTGCGGGCGGGAGTGTACCGTTAAAGGCAGTTATTTAGTTTATGTATATAGCACTGTACGTGAAAACGCGAACGAACTGCCGCACTTGGTGCCTCTCTGATATTACATTTGAGGGGTCTGGTGGAAAAACATGATAACTGACAAAGGTGTAATTTTTCAGGAGCGAGCGAATTGAAGTTTGCGTTTCTTAACAAATCATATGGAATGCTGGTTGTGATCTAGTCCGTGTGGCCGTCTCATGCATGATACATGAACTTGGAGTATACCAAACTGTTTGTCATGTCTTATACACAGTTGCTAGGTGTTTAGGTAAAAAAAGGACAAAAATGTCAGTGACCATGTTTTTCCACCACACCCCTCATTTTACTACAGCTGACACAGCATTTCCAATATAAAAACAACAACAATAAATCCCAACCAACTTCAGTCCGAGGAATAACCTGGAGGCGTAAATCTACTTGTATCTACTGTGCAGTACACCCGAACCTGGCATGGACTGTGCTTCATGCGCAATTATTATTCACGGAATTAATTAGCTTCTAATAATTGCCGCACAGCATCTGCTACAAATACCTCGTTCTTATTCTGCACATGTCCTGCTGGCCATTTGCTATACTTAGTATATACCCACGAACATTCAGAGTGGAGAGCCCCCATCCCACGTCGTACCATTAGGCCTCTACATATACCCCATTAAACACGGATACTGATACATTCACATCCGAAACGGAGAAACGGGATCAAAGACGACCATCAAAGGCGGATCTTTATATAGGGTTGTCGGCTTGAGCTATCGTATGTTACTATGCGGTCCTTTGATTGGCCCCTGTCATTTTCATGCCGCTTTCGTGAGTCATTCCTGTCATCTGCAAGTACCATCCCCAATCAGACGATGCCTAGATCCCGAGACAAACGCATCCGGACAGGGATTATTGACGTCAAAACTGGCAATTATTCCTATCGCCACGCACGCGTTGCCAAGGGGTCCAATCGTGTCCTGCCTGCTAGAGGACGACTATTTTCAAACAGGACCCTCCCAAACTTGACGCATCCGAGGACATATGCGACAGCCACGCCCGGAAACTCACGCAAATTCGCGATATAAGTCATGTCCCTGTCCTTCGGCATAAGCAGTGAAGATCCGACGATCCGAGATATCAAGAGGGCAAATGCATGCAGCCAAGTGCATGAAGGTGAGGACGGTCGGGCTTCTGCCAGAAATAGACAGGGCGTTCCCATCTATCAACTCACGACTGTACCATACTGTATATGTCACCGACTATACATTTGGAGGATGCTTATGGTGAGAGGTCGGACAATCAACTGAATCATGGGTGACTGTCGTAGGCTATACATTTTCGTCGGAAGGTACAGCCTTTAATCCCTCGGCTGATGGTTATAGTGCCAGGTTCCGTTTGAACCATTACGGTGTGTCTGAACACCTTGGCCGCGAAAATACGTCACATGTTGCCAGGGCGAACTTGGCATGATTTCCTAGAATCGTAAATGTGAGTGAAAGGTGTCGGTACTACAACGGACGTGTGAAAGCGCACGTGAATCGACGCCAATCAGATATGAACTTTTGGATCTCGAATAAAGCAGGCTACCAGTTCACGTAATTATTATAAAAATGTTTACTCTGTGATAGGCCTGTGGCCTCTTAGGGGCTACTGCTTATAAGCCCATATTTTATTAATTCACACTTAATGATGGCGGATTTTAATTATGGGAGGAAGCGTGAGAACCTCGAGAAAACCCACGTGACTATACGGAGAGAACAAATCGAAATTCTTTCCACAAGAGAAAATTCTAATCCCGATACGTGGAACGAGCTCGGGATCTCAGAAGTGGAAGGATATATGACGCTGACCACTACGTCACCTTGCCGGCTCACAAGTTCATGTAATTATTGCTCGGTCAAGGGCGTCACGTCTCGTTAGGTGAGGTCTATGGACTTGTGCTTTCCTTAAGCAGGGACTAACCTTCATAATGCAGTAACTCATGAATCTGTAATGCACCCTTGAACATGAGGCAACGATCTGGTGGGATCTGGTCTGAAATAACACATGAATTCTACGTAGTGTACTGCACATATATTGGCGCCAAGTGATAACCTGTAAAATTTCCGAATTGCTTTTCCTATAATTATGTTCAGTGCTAATTATGTTGTATAAATGGGCATGTTTGCGGGCACCCCAGGTTAAGAACCCCCGAACTAGATGAATGTCAGAGATCTAAGCGAGTTCTGTTTACTGCTGTTGTGACGCTATTTTGAAAAATTGAGTAAACTGTTGTTTACCTGCTCTCGTATTTTTCTTGATAGTATCGGACGTTCTGATTACGAATCAGTATAGTTTTCATTTTATCGAATCGCCAGGTCCCATGGCCAGGTCATTCAAGACTATATATATATAAAGTGAAGATAGGTATGTTACGGTCAATGTGTCCAACCCGGGCATTTTGTAATATGACCGGGCCACTGTATATAGAATGACCAATTTTTTTGGCAGTGTGTATAATGGGAAGGCATTTCACAAATGGCCCGGACATTTTATATAATGCCCGTGGTTCGTTGGGCAGTGTGTTGATTCTATCAATTCCTGACGTCGACAGGGCTCGTGGTTTCCCCAACAACATCTAGCAGTGGTGAAGAGTGTTGATGATGATCTGTTCACACTGTGCTCTGAACATGGCCAACTCAAGCACAAGTACACGCGTGTGGGGTAACCTTGAACAGGTCCTTTCCTTGACAGAGTGATTCAATACATACCCCCACCCTCTAGCCTAGGCATTGTGTATAACGACCGGACATTTTATACATTGACCGAAACTTGTTAAGGGCATTCTATAGTGCCCGGTCATTTTTTTAAATGCCCGGGTTGGACACAATGACCGTAACAGGTATATTAAATACTATTACTACAGCTTCATTCCCATTTTGTTGCTGACATCTGAAGAGGTCATTACCAAAAGAGGTCGTAACCTTCATATCCAATGCTACAGGGAGGATTGGAAAGTAACTTTCCCTATTTAATTGTACAAGTCTAGCAATGCAAATAAAGTGTATCTGCTGCGGTACTTCATGACAGAGCTATTTAGATGTTTGCATGTCAGCCTGTACAAACAGAGCCCTAGTAAATTGCTAAAAATAGGCCCGCCTCCACTCACGCTGCGTTCGCACTGCTGAGATGTGACCAGTTGTTGTCTTTCCGGTTTCGGGTCAGTGGAAGGCATCGGTAAACACAAATTAGACCATCAAGACGTTACGTGTTCGAAGCTGATGGTCTCCGGGAGAGCTGATAACCTGTAATCACTCTAACCACTGTGGCACTCTCGACAGGGATGCCTACACGTCTGCATTTTTATGACATCTCGGTTCACCTTCATATTGCCGAAAAGGAGATATCCAGAAATTCTGAGAAACTCACAATAGCAATTGCACTACGCAACAATTTCTTTCACTAGGCCTATGTGCCAGCTAGCACGTACAGTGCTGGACACAATAGCATATAACAAGTGTAAACAACGACTTTGGCGTTACCTGGCAACTGGTCGTGTTCGGACATCGTCATGTGGAGAGTGCTTAGCGTTCTTTCTGTCGTTGCTTGTCTTGTCCCCGCTTATTCCGATGCCATGCATTGGTAAGCATGCACACACCCTTCGTCCCA
>JYFJ02005346.1:0-25556 GCA_000934665.2 Catajapyx aquilonaris
TTCGTCTCCCAGAAAAATTGCTTATACCCTCGGAATCAGGATTCCTTGCCCGATTTTTAGAACACAACTTGTATTTTGAGTGGAGTGTCCCTTTAACGAGGTGGCCAGTTATAACCTGGTCTACGCTGGCTACCCCTTTATGGGAATTCTGTGATGTAATGTATTTAAAAAAACTAATGGACTTATGGCATGCACAAATAATGAGTGAAAGGGTGGTGAAATCTGCTGTCTATAGTATTTGCAACTTCCGCAGCCGTAAAGGTTTATTAGTATAGCGAGCAGACTCCTAACACTATCTGGGTCAGTGATTCCCATGCAGTTACGATGAAAACAAATTAATGTACCGTAAGATCCTACAAACAACCGTGACGGGAAATGCTGATCCTGAAAAAGATAAAGCATCGCCTTTGCAACCAACCAGGAGAAAATTACTCACGTCGGGAACCTCGTGCTGATGACCAAGACGTGGGCTTCCGGGGGTCCAACCAGGACCCATGAATAACACGCGAAATCGGTCAGACCAACACTCCATTTCCCACACTCGGTGCCATGTTTTCACCAAATAAAAATTCTGCCACAAAATGGTTAGTGGTGCCTTAGAAAAGCTGGGATCAAACTATTGATTCCGGACCAAAAAGATGTTGACACTAGAGCCGCAGAGACTTGATTTGAAACTGTGTGAACCTTGAGGAAGATTCTATGGTTCCCCTTGGTCTCATAAAAACCAATGTTTGTTTCACGAATTGGTCCCATCCCCCAACCGGCTCTGGTACCAACCCAAAGATGGCCGAAAGACTACATCGTTTGAAGCTGAATTGATAGCCGGAAAGAGAGCTTACCGAGGCCCAGAGGGGATCGAAAGTAAATTGGCGATCCACAATCCCATACACCAGATCCTCCTCTTCTTTCTCTTTGGCGAAGGTCCCAAAGAGACGATCCCAGATGATCAGGACGCCTCCGTAGTTTCGGTCCAGGCAGTACTTGTTGCAGGCTAAGTGGTCAGTAAAGTGCATTGTATAGACTCCAATACGAGTGTTACATGAGCAAAATTGTTACCATGGTGAACTCGGTGGTGACTCGGAGTACTCAGGACCCACTCTAGAGGACCCAAATTTTTGACCACTTCCGTGTGAACCCAAAATTGGTATAGGAGGTTGAACTGCTGCTGGACCACGTGGTGTGCAGGTGGAATAACCACTGCCATTGGTATATACCATAGCTAATAAATAAATAAATAAATAAGCTTAAAGAAATATTTATGTGGCCAATCAACTAGCCCATGGTCTTCAGATGACCACGTGCGGTTTTTATTAATAATAACACGACCTTGATTGCCATTATAGCCCCTTTCTCTGGGTAATGCAAAAAAAAGGCTACAACAATGATGGCATTCGTGCGTGAGTACGGCCCGGTTTATCATTTTCATGCACTTTACCGTTCCTGGCACACTTTCACTCCGAATAAAAGAGATGAAAAGCTGCTAAAAATAGCTTGTAGGTAGCCATTTCTAACCAGTGTGAAAAGTGCAATAATTATTGTCTGCTGGTTACCACACATGATACCTACCCAGCTGACCAAGTTAAGCAGTGGTGCCTGTCTTAGTGCTGTAGTCAAGTTCATAGTCTCAGAGCTGTGATGATTCTGATGAATAGCCCATAGCAGATTAACCTCTGAAAATAAAATTCGCCTTTAATAAAAATAATCATCAATCAGTGATTCCAACCTGGACTGACCATGTGCAGCTCGGTGCATCCAATAATAGCAAAAGTCCACCGCCAATGCAGCCAAGTAACAAGTAATAGCCGCATCCCATGGCAGATCTATTATTCTATAGTGCTGATAAATATACGAGTAAGCCACCAGCTCAAACCCACGTAGCAGAACTCTGTTGAAAAAAAAAAAGCCAATGTAGTAACATTACTGCTTTATTTAGAGTGCACCACCTTATTAGTTCGTTCAATAAGCCAGATGACAAGGACAAATAGGTTTCTTCTAATCGAAGGCGCTTCCCTTGCAACCTCAAAGCCACCGCCTCCAACACTATGAATACTATGAAGAATGGAGTAGCCTAAAGGCATGGGAACAAAAAACTGTTTTTTTCTACATATCAAGAGATCAGATTTTTTTTCTCACCTGGCGCACAAAGTCGGGCGTATCCTTCAACTCACGGAAGGAAACTTCAGAAGGTGTGAACAGCAAAAACATACGCCTTGTGCCCTTGACCGCATCTTCAAGAAAATTCTCCGCAGAATAGTTGGCATCCGAAAAACTACCCATCATAACTCCATATAACAACAACACTTTTCATCGGACGATATATACCGGACAGATTAACCTTATCATATCAGAGAGTGAAGGATTCTGACCTTTAGGATGCAAGTAAATAACCCGTGACCTCTTTTTATAAAGATGTCCTTGACACGATGCAGTTGTTTCTAGGCAACTTAGGTATTTTTTTTGTCTGTTTTTTGTACCGTCCAGGTGGTGTTCCGGTTGACCTACTATTTACCTGCTTGGCATCCATTTGAGCTAGACCGGTTCGCAGGTCCCGATGACTTACCTACATTCCAGGAAGTGTTGTTGACCTCTATTTATCTGTTTTGGTACATGTTTTGCAATCAGGAAAAATACAAGGGGAAAAAAACTTTTCTGTCTTTACTATAAACTGTCAGATGATACATAGTTGGCTTATAGGAGATGAAGTGTGTCTAATGACGAAAATATTTACTCTGCAAATATTGCCTTAGACCCGGTTCCGTGGGGAAGGTGAATGTGACGAGGATTTGGGCTTGGATTGGTGTATGAATCAGTCGGGCTGGTCATATCCCATACTCCTTTCAAGGGGTTTCAGACAACGGATGGTGGCCATGGCTTGATTGCAAAGACTAGGCGCCGGGCTTATAAAAAATGTGACCATCTCGATTGCCCAACAATGGTGATTCAGTCTAACTTGAGCTTAAATCCAAGCATATTCATACTCTGGGCAGCCCAGATGACAAAAGACAGGAGAAAATAAAGCTGAAGTCCTGGAAAAACTATTCCTCGGCCAAATGGAGAATCCAATAGCCAGTGGGTTGACATCAGGTCACGCCATTGCCAGCTGAAGAATGCCAAAAACAGGAGACATCTGAAGGCCTCCAGAAGACATGCAAAAGGTCGACCTTCAAACAGCAGGCCGAAAATGGTCAGACTGTAGACTATGTAAAAGGTGTAGGTCAGCGCTGCTAGGGGTGACAGGTCCTGCAAAGAGTGGTCAGTGTAACTACCCACGGGTCACCTCCACTGCGGCTATTCTTACCAGAAAGGATGTGGCCCCGACTTGGAAACAGATGACATTGAGGCCGTAGTGGAGGAGGAGGTACGTGTTGACCCAGATTGGTAAAACCACGTCCCATTTCTCTCTACTTGTGATCTGTCAAAAAAAAAAGTAGCTATTATTATTCTAGGCGCGGGTGAAAGTTTGTCGTGTCCGGAGAATTATTTTTTCAAGCTCAAGCTAGGTCAGCAAGATGGGGGTAAATGAAATTACTTTGGGAATGTCGGCTGGATCGCCCAAACGTGGTTTTCCGGGTGACCACCCAGGGCCTTTGATGAATGCAAATATGCGGTCCTTCCAGTTGGTCATGGCTTTACTCTTCTCCCAAATTCGTTTGGCGTAAAATATTTGGGCCCAAAGAGGGTTGAAGGTAGACTCCCTGTCAAGTAGTCCGTACACTAATGGTTCATCTGGTTTTTCAGCAGCAAAAGTGCCGAACATGCGGTCCCATACGATTAGAACACCGCCGTAGTTTTTGTCCAAAGCGTAGATGTTACAACCTGTGGAATCCAAGAGCACGTGTGAAACAATGGCGCAACATGTCGTCACCTGGTGCCGTACCATGGTGTACTCGGTGATGACTCGGGGTGTTGAGCACCCATTCCAGAGGCCCCAAATCATCGACCAGTTCCGTGTGAATCCAGAACTGGTAGAGAAAGTTGAACTGGCGGTGCAGCAACCGCTGAGTTGGAGGCATAAAGAAGGCCAGCGGCATGTAGCAAATCTGTAAGAAATGCCAAAGTCACGGCCAATACTGCATTGGTGTCAAAATCAAGGATAACTTGCCCATTCGTAAAATTGCTGCAGCGGCACTTGTCTCAACCCGTTGGTGAAGTTCATGTCTTCGGCACTGTGATGGTTTTGGTGGAATGCCCAAATGATAGCCACCTCTGCAAGAAGGTCATATACAGTTCATATTGAACCAGATGGATGATATAACACTTACCATGTTCCGCTCGATGAAACCAATAATAACAGAAGTCTACTCCTATGAAGGTGAGGTACCAGATGAATGGCGAGTCCCAAGGCAGGTCTACCAGGCGATAGTGCTCGTAGACATAAGCGTAGCCTATCATCTCGGTACCTCCCAAGATGAGCCGAAGCAGGAGGTCCATCAGACCACATGAGAGTGAAAGCGTTGCATCATTGAGCCGCGGCAATGGGATCTTCTGTCGACCCCGCCACCAATGTATCACGGCTTCGATCAGGCCGAAGCAAAAAAAGTACGGCACTGCCTGCCAACACACAATCACACACATTACACCGTTGATGAACACTGTAGATCCGGAGTTTTACCTTGATGAGGTAATCTGGAACCTGGTCCAGGTGTTCGTAGAGGAGCTCACGAGGGTCGGCAATGTAAAACATGCGTGCCACGCCCTTAGTGACTTCCACAGTGATGTCCCGGACATGTCCAGTGTTGACGGTCAGGTTGACCGGATACTCCAGGGAAAGCAGCTCCCAGGAAGGTACCTGGTCATCGCCCATTCTTCCGGCTCCCTGTAAAGTAATGTTACATGGACACCTCCAGGCACCCCCTTCGTGGAGTGAAAGTGCTTCTTCACTATCACTCCAATAGTTTGTCAATGACGCGAATCAACCTCAGCAGGACGTCTAGCCACCCTGGCGATATCAAATATGGCGAAACTTATCTCCACAGTAAACAACGCGGCGTATATTTTATTTGGATAAGAAAATCGAGGCCATGGCCAACATTGGGCAGCTAATAATAGAAGCTGGTGGGATTGGCAAATTATAATTCCCAGCATGGGGTCTTTGAAAACGTGGACAGGTGAAACTTTGTGCACCCGAGCATCGCCCTTCCAAGGCCGACACACTTGCACAGAACTTGCATAACGCAATACATATATCAAAGTCACCGGATATGACCCAGGGGGAAAAAAAAGTAATGACCAAGTGTCACCATGCATTAAAAATTTCTTTCCTTTACCACCAACTTCCATCCCATAGCCTACATTCCTCTGAAACTGCTGACACGAAACAGTCACACCCTGCAAGCTTCGACCGGTTATACGTTCAGTTCCGCCTATTTTTTTTTTAAAGTACCGGACACAACCCGAGACAAATCCTCAACCGGGATTCGAACCCGGGACCACCACCCGTACAGGGCAGCCGCTCTACCACTGAGCTATCGAGGCACAGTCTCCAATAATCCGGCACACTACACCCGGTACTCACGCTCACTTCATGGACGTACGGAGCGATGTCCCCCTGTCTGGGGTCCTGAACCTACTGTTCACTACTGACCCACAAACTGAGAGAAAGGAAGGAAACCCGACACAGCTGGGGACAAAAAAGAAAAGACTGGATGTGACGTTATCCTCGTGGCTGCTGCCCGCCCACTGCCATCTTCCAAGCTTCTTCGGACCGGTCCAGAACCGGGTCAAACGCTCCTCTGCGTCCATCAACCTCTTTCTCCAGATAAAACCCCCCCCCTAACCCCCCCCCCCCTTTCCTTCTACACCTGTCTCGGCACATGCACTCACCAACAGGAAGCGCTGAATGTAACACCGTTTCACAAGGCTGGTCTTAGCACATATGATTCATTACCAGCAGGACCGATATGCGACACAACGGACATCCTTTTCTCATGGGTTACACGCTGGGGGTATTGGAGGATGGGTATTTTTGGTGATTGGGTATGACACCGATTTCTCCATATCACTCTGGAGAAAATGAGGGTTACGTCAACGGTCCTTTCACCGTACTGAAATTTTTTGATCTGTGAAGTGAGGTTGGAATGTACCAACAATGGTGTAATTAAATCTGGTCCTATATTAGGTCTGGCTATCCTAAATAATTGTGGTCAATGTGATTCTGGGTGCTTCCCAACACTCGTTATTTTGCAACGGCACTTGCAGGCTGATATTTGTTTTAACCTTTCGAGTGAAAGTTTTCCGGGCTAATGGCGGTAAACATTGGTGCAAATGGTAGTGACTGGTTGTCCCGACTACTGCCTAGACTGGTCCTTACGACATATTTTTTTTTTGCGATGCAACCGTATTTTTCTGTTCCACTGGTTGTTGCGGCGAAATAATTCCGGCTGGTACTGTAGCAATATGGTGTAATCATACCAGATTACTTGTAGTGCACACACTTAAATATACCATTTTATTATTGTATTGTTTAACTATTAATTTCACGGAATGACTGTCCACCAAAATGTACATAATAATAATACACCGTATGTGATTTTATCATCTGAGAGGAGATATAGGCCTACAGCATGACATGACGACCTAGCAGGACATTTCTCCAGAGTTGTATTATTTTATCTGAGTAAGTTCCATGACCGTATAATAGAATGCCGCCTTATTTATTTCCAGTTGGACATTGTCCTTTATGAAGAAAGTGACCCACAAACCAAACAAATGTGGTAATTATTATCACAGTTATTTTAATATTTAATAGACATCTGCTCAGTTGGGTAATGTTTACGTATCTAGGACATAGGCTCTGTGAGAAAGTCTTCTGTAAAAGCAGTATAACAAAGGGCAATGACAACTGAAATGATTAGTGAAAAAATTCCTTAATTAATTGCATTTCTACAGTGTGAATGTGGCTATTCCACAAAATTGTACTAAGGGAAAGTGAAGATTTCAAAGTTACTTATAGTGCTTATTATTTTAATAACACTGTACACTGCCCTATTGTACAATGTAAATGCTAAGAGCTAGACCCATACGCAGTGGACCCATTTTGCTTAATGAAGTGAAAGAAATACGAGTTAACGTTATTGTAAAATTAATGCATATTTTAAATTTTTAAATATGTTAATATAATAAATCGTAGCTGAACTGGGTACAGAATAAATGGTTCACTACGTTCCGTATGCACAATTTAAACGATTTAAATATGTACAGTCCTGATATTGTCAGCTGTGAAAATATAGCCACATCAAATGTAAATAGGCCACTTGTTGGATACATGTTTTAGGGCGGGGCCCACCAAACTCAGCACAAATCGAAAATCGAGGGCTTATGTTTGTTATTAACTTGTTGACAACAAATCAACCAACAATTAACAGCATGTAAAACCAGCCCTCGTATAGTGACTAATGCAAATGTTCCTACTGTATAATTCGCAGTGTATAGTATTTTACTATAGTTACAACCAGTCTTAAAAGTAAAAACTGTGAATATGAATACGTATGTCAACCATTGGTTTTCAACTGGTAGGCCCTATATAATGGCTAGGATATTAGTCTGGCAATAATGCTAATTATCAATATGGGCTGTTATTATCTGGTCCATTATTCTCCCGCCAGAAAGTAGAAACTGGTATGTCGGGTACATGAGTGTATTCAATTAGAGGAGAGTTTCATGATGTTATTAGGTGTCCATAAAAATGGTAACACTACTCACTATTGTTCCGGCAAAGATTTTAGAAAGCAAAAGGGGTTCCGCGGCAATTAAAAAGGTTGAAGACCTCTGCCGTAGATCAAGTGACGCATTTTTACAGAAACAATGTACCAATATTCCAATAATTTTTATTATTATTATGGGATGTCAAGGAGAGTCACAAATTTGAGTGGCTACAACATGTGCATATAAATGAATGTCCCTATGCACAAAACTTTGCCTCATGCTTTTCACACAATTTCCTGCAATAATTAGACAAGTGTTGTCAATTTTTCCTGAAGGCTACAACAGCTTGCGAATATAAGTCCTGTCCATGGGCTGACACTTAGCAATGAATTACTACTGCCCATCTTCAGAAAATGTTATTAGTAAGTATGGGCCAAAATTCATATCTGAGTTTGCAAAATGCTTACAATATTGTTGATAATTCTCAACACGCACAATGAAGAATGGAAGGTGTCACAAAACAACGTAATCATACAGTACACAGTATGAGTCCCCATTCAGCCAATCCCGAATCTGATCGAATGTCCGCTTTCATCTCAATATCTTGCAAAATTGCTGTCATGCGTGACCTATTTATCAGATAAATTGTACACACCTCTTAGGACTCAGGTGATGTATCGTTACCAACGGAATCGAGCAGGATGCCGCAACAGTCCAACTCTCACGACCAACCGAAGACACCGTGCTGTTTCAACGCCCCACCAAACAATGCGCATAGCAAGTTTAGCAACCTACTTATATCATGAACGTATGACCTTAATGACTCTGAGACTCTCCACTAAATCGAGTCATGGGACCCATCCTATAAGACCGTACCTTGAGAGTAGTTGTTGCAATGTCCTCAAGATCGAATGGGGAAAAGGGTAGACCGTGTGCTAGTACTGCACTTGTCTTCCTTCAACTCGTCATTGGTCTCTTCTGGAGGTGCACTGTGGGCGCCCAGAAGGACGATTTATGATAACAAACATGGTATGACATGGCCAATGTTGATGAGCTCAAACAACCTTGCGTGAAGGATTGCCTCAAGTGTTGTCATTCTTTGCGACCCTGATAAAAGAGTGATAGCTCTCCGGTGAAACGGTCCTATTCATAACTCGACTTTCGATCTCTGTTGGCATCACGATGACATGATGGCTCCGTCGATGTTCCCTCCCGCCGAAGAAAGTGGTGTATATCTTTGTTGTAGAAAGTTGACGAACAATGCGTATCACATTTTTGCGGACAGAAGTCACCGTAAGGAATCTGCATGCGAAAGTTGCATTTTTGGCCTTTCTTTGCATGTGAAGGGGTTCTTGTGAGACACATGGTATCTATACAGTCATATTGAGTAGCGTTACTGGGTTGTGTAACAATGTTCATGTGATGGTTGGTCGTGACGGAAGTACTGTGGGTTTGAACCGGTTTGACCGCACAACTTGCTAGATAACTATGTAGCAAAACATTTTTGCGAAACTCTGGCCAGACATGTCCTGAAGCAAGTGAACCTGCTCATATAGTATTGTAGTTGTACAGCCTTTAAAACGGGTAGTTGTAGTTTTAGCCAGTGATATATTGCCATCAGAAGGAGAAGGGACTTGCTGTATATGGAAGGTAACTGACACCTGAAGTAATTACAGTACAACGTATCTAAAATAGTTGCACCATGGGTAAGTTACCGGTACCTCAGTTTCCAGTCTTTCATACTGAATAAATTGACAACATTGTACTCAACACTGATTCTTGTCCTTCTTATATGATTAACCTCTATTTCGATTGAGGGAGTGCTGACAGCACTTACCTTCTGTGAACCAGAACCATTCGGTGTAAGCACTGGGAAGATATCCAAGAGGTCACCGGTCACCATATTATTCACACCCTACCATCCGTGTGGCGCGGTAGGTACTCTTGAAATGGCTTCCCATGAGAATTACACTTCACGGCAATTGTAGGCTATCATAATTATTAAGAGGCCTACTTCTCCCCCGCCCCCTTTTTAAGTCATGCACGCCAGCGAAGAGTGCGCTAACTGTGAAACTACTCGGGGGTGGAACTGCTAGTTGGAGAGAAAAAAACCCCCGACAAAACAACAATGCAGGCACCTTCTCTTACTCCGCCCTACACTTTGAACAATTACCATAGGTGACGTGCATAACAAGCACTTCATGGTTTATGCGTGGATCAAAATCTGCGTGACTTTGATGCTGTATTTTTACACTTTTACTCCCTTTTCATTCACTTTTTACGTGACAATAAATCACAGCTATTAGTGTTCTATTTTCTAACCTATATGATTTTCTGCATAATAAATTTTTCGTGAATGCAAGGTCATAGGGGAGTTGAGCCTTCAGATTAAGGTGGGAGGAGGCAAGTAATTGTTCCACACTTCTTTTCTGCTCATATTTGTCGACCATGAACGCGAAACCATTTTTGCCACAACAAAGGCCGAAAAAGTCAGCAGAATGCCTTGACATTGCCATGTCCGTGAGGACTTCATAAATGGCGCTCAGCAGGCCAACGACTCACTTTCATTCGACCGACCTAGTACCAGACATGCAAGAAAATTACGGTACTTCATCTGCAATAAAACCACCAGTGCGTGATTACCCTCAGGGATAGAAAACCTTGAATGGTGTTGCCCACTTAAACGCCACCAGTTGTTTTTTTTTACTTCCTTCCAATACACTACACAGACCTTTAAATATATCTCCCCCACAAAAAATGTCCAGACCTTCGACTGGATATAACAAATGATAAGTCATGATGCATGACGTGATCTGAGCAGAGACATAATTATTCAGCACTTGACGTGAAAGCTGCAGCAATTATCTCCAACCCACTTATGCTTGGCTTGCTCCTTATGTAGCCGCTCCTGCTTCTTCTCCCAGCCATTTCCCTCTCCTCCGATTCGTCTTCAGATTACCTGTGATGTAATTTTAGATTACTAGCACGGGGATCAGGAAAGAGTCGAACGTAGTACTTAAAACGAGTCCTGTAATGAAGTCCGGGACGTTGTTTGCCTGATTCACTCGAGATTGTTGGGGGTATAAAAGAAGACT
The DNA here is from genome assembly GCA_000934665.2 of Catajapyx aquilonaris. Classification (NCBI taxonomy): domain Eukaryota; kingdom Metazoa; phylum Arthropoda; class Diplura; order Dicellurata; family Japygidae; genus Catajapyx; species Catajapyx aquilonaris. Next base: position 10,740 of record JYFJ02005346.1, read on the forward strand.
TGAATTTATGTGAGCAACACATATGTACTGCACATATATACAATTGCTCCAAATAGTGGCCAAGATGGTAACGTCTCGGCTTGCTGAGTGAAAAATCCCAGGTTCGATCCCCTCCTGGGAGTTCCCTTCCACCTGCGTCGGGAGGGTCTCTGACCTGCACCTTGGAGGTGTCTGGAAACCTAACCTTCTGGGGGACTGCACATGCCCCTGCACCTGAACAAGTGTCGCCTCCCCAACAATCCCTATCCCTACCCCATTTCCCGAATTCCTTGCATGGTGACTGAAGAAGAAAAAAATGGAAAAATTATTATAAAATGGTGGTAATCCACCCCCCTATAAACCCTAATCGGGTTATCACGGGGTAATAGAAAAAAATGCAATTACTCCAAATAACCGTTATAAATATTACTCCGCATACAGGAGGGAAAATGCACTGTGGCGAAAGTATAGTTCCATATTTTGTCATCATCCAACATGTGTCCTTTTGTAGGCTACCCATAGATTCGTAGTTAGATGTTTGCAATTTTTTCGCACAAAACTACTGTGAAGTGTTACACAACATGAGCAGGTTTAACTGACATCACATGAGTAGCGTGCTGCGTGAATGGCCTCTAAAGTCTTGGCCATAAATTTTGCAGTAAGGCAGGTCTTTGCCCTCTTTCTGATGTTATTACGCAGATTTATGAGCGTAGTTAACGCTATTTTCACATTGCAAAACGTCTCTATGCAAGGGTTAGTCTACTGAATATGGAGAATTGTTGGTAGGCTGACAACATCTATGCGCCGGTGCCATTTGTGTTTTGCTGAGAGTGATCAGAACTGGGTCGGAATCATTTGTTTGCATACATCTGCAGGCGGGTACTACAAGAAATATTTCAGTTACACCCTCATCCTGTTGACTTTATAAAAGTAAAGGTTGAGTAACAGTGAAACTCGGAGCATGTCTAGGCCTACTGAGCTGGATAATTAGGAGAAAACACCTGATACACTTGAATAGATTCATCATGACACAGCTAATAATCACCGTGAAAGCGAAAAATTCGAATCGCCCAACGTGGGGCTCGAACCCTGAGATTAAGAGTCTCATGTAGGGCTGTGCGATATCCGAAATTACATAGCCTATCGACTTTCGATACTTAAAAAATATCGAATCGAAGTCGATATATCTAAAATCGAAAAACCGACATCGAAAACCAACATCGAAAAATATCGAAAAATATCGAAAACCGACATCGAATCGACATCGAAAAAAAAAAAACGAAAACCGGCATCGAACCGACATCGAAAAAAAAAAAAAACGNCGAAAACCGGCATCGAACCGACATCGAAAAATATCGAACCGACATCGAAAAATATCGAAAACCGATATCCGAAATTACATATCGACTTTCGATACTTAAAAAATATCGAATCGAAGTCGATAAATCGAAAATCGAAAAACCGGCATCGAACCGACATCGAAAAAAACCGAAAACAGTTATCCGATATCGAAACCGATATCCGAAATTACATATCGACTTTCGATACTTAAAAAATATCGAATCGAAGTCGATATATCGAAAATCGAAAAACCGACATCGAAAACCAACATCGAAAAATATCGAAAACCGACATCGAATCGACATCGAAAAATATCGAAAACCGATATCCGAAATTACATATCGACTTTCGATACTTAAAAAAACATCGAATCGAAGTCGATAAATCGAAAATCGAAAAACAGACATCGAAAAATATCGAAAACCGACATCGAACCGACATCGAAAAAAACCGAAAACAGTTATCCGAAATTACATATCGACTTTCGATACTTAAAAATATCGAATCGAAGTCGATATATCGAAAATCGAGAAACCGACATCGAAAACCAACATCGAAAAATATCGAAAATATCGAAAACCGACATTGAACCGACATCGAAAAATATCGAGAACCGACATCGAAAAATCGCGATATTCGATACATCGAACATGCCAAGCGTCGGATATCGCAACTTCGATATTAGGAAAATATCGTATCGACAGTCGACGTATCGAAATATCGCACAGCCCTAGTCTCATGCTCTACCGACTGAGCTAGCCGCGCTTGCCTTGTAAAAGCAGTAACCAACTATCTGCCAATTCATTCTCCAAATAATCCTCCACTTCCTCAACTAACTTTAGAACCTACCAAACAGGACCCTGACCCATGTCCTGGCATGTCCTACAATAACAATAGCACTAACTGGCTAAAGTCAAGTAAACATATCCGAACCTTCAAGCGAAGGCTACTAGATACGCCACCCTGCAGGCATTATTTGCATCAGATCCGTCCTCGTTTCCCACAGGTTTCCCAGCACTTCCTTATGTATGTCACACCTCGTGTATCCAGTCAGCTGTTTCCCTCCTGGATCAGCTGACGACAGCCATGTTGGATTCAAAATGGCTGTCGTCAGCTGATCCCAGGCCGAACCCTTGGTATGGCGCGCATGGATGTTGCGATCTGCGCGATATCATTACAGTGTTACCAGATGTACCATAATTATGGTATTCATACCATAATTTCGGGTTCCGTACCATGTGCCATAATGGTACGCAAAAAGTACCATTATTTTGTCAAGTCCAATGTTACTCTGTAATTCCACTTCCATGAAAAAAGTGATACCAATTTAACCACATATACACCTATTCAAATCTCCCAGTAGGTTACATTCACCAAAACTTGTGTGACCTTGAACCAAAAAAAAATTTTCGCCTGCGGCGCGCTTTTCCCTCCCCGCCAGTACTTTACTACTTTCCCCGGTTTCGACTACTTTATCATGTTTAACTTTTTAATTACGGCTATTTAAATTTAAATTGTCTTTAATTAACATTAATTACGCCATTTTTGAAATGTACCATCTTTTCCGGAAAAGTACCATTTATTTCGAGGGTTGGTACCATTTACTCGATCTCACGATCTGGCAACTCTGTATCATTATGGTAAATGCGCGTGACCGTTAGTCTTTCAGCATGGCAGCTTCCATGGAGGGCCAGGTCAAGACCAAGACCAAAGATAAATGGAAAAAGGTAATTTCAATGGTGGGTTTAGACCAATTTGGATGGTTGGGAGACTGGGTGCGGGTCAAGGGCAGGGCATGATGTGGGGGAAGGGTCTTCCAGTTTGTCAGAGTGAGATGACAATATTGGTGCTATATTGTTGTAAGGCAAGGGCGTGAGAGGTGTCAATGGTGGGTTAGGATGGTGGCAATGTGGGCAGGAGTGTGTACATAAGACTGCGTAACGTGTGATTGAAACCTGCGCTCAGGCCTGGTGGCAGCCTGTTGCAATGTGTTATGGCAAGGAGGACCGCCTTTATGCTAGGGAGGTTTGGCTGCATGGTGCACTAAAGGCCCATACACACAGGCCGCCAACAGTTTTGGTGTTTGGTCGCGTTGACGCCGCGGACAACAAGCGCAACACAAGTGTTGAGCTTGTTTACATGAGTCATGATTGGTCCGCGGCGTCAACGCGACCAAAGACCAAAACCGTCGACGGCCTGTGTGTATGTGCCTTAAGGCTGAGATGTGCTCAAGACTGGATTGCAGGGAGTTGAAGCTGTGCCTACATTATCATGACCAGTCCTTGACTGCATCCGGCCCCCTAATGTAACTATTGTGACAGATGTATTTTATTGGGCGAGACTTATCTCACTTTAGGGTATGCAAAAACAAAATGACAGTTCTCCTGTCATTGCAGTCACTGCATGTAATGATTTTTTCCCCACCAGGCTTATCTTGTGTGCTCCGTATGATGTAGCAACGTGGGTTTTAAAACGTCAGATACTGTGCACCAGATTTGTTTTTCGATCGCATTAGGAAAGGCTGTAAATAGTAATAAGATAAACTTATCAGAAATTCATGCAAGATTCACCAATATTTATGCTATAAGTAGGCTACTCTTAAGATTCGTTAAAAAATAATTTTTGTTTAATTGGCTGGCCATCTGATAAGCTCTTGGAGCAGCAGCACTGTGCGAAAAATTATGGATAGTGTCGATATGGTTGTTTATTAGAGGAGATAACTTTTTTCATCAACGATGCAACAATTTTGCACATTGCAAGGATGTAGGAACAGTTTATTGGAGTGCAGATACTCCAAGGGCAAAAACCTGTATATGAAATGGCAGGTGGTGCCTAAAGAAACGAGACAGACAGGATCCATTCCAGAATAGTTTTTTTTTTCCCCCTGACCACTACAATTTTTAGGGGTAGCTGTTTATAATAATGTATGATGCAAAAGTGAAATTGAATTTTGTGTCATCTCTTAGGCTAGGCCTATTGCTAAAAATATGCATTTGAAATTCCCAATTGTGCAATTTTTTGCATATTAATATCACCAGAGGAAGTGCTAGAAACATTAGGTTATTTTTATTTTTTAAGCAATGTTGGTCGACACTCAATTTTTAGAGTTGTGTATTCCCTCCCCCAATGTCTGTGAGCACTTGACCAGTCTCCTGAATTTCTGTATAGGTCACGTGAGGTAACAAGCAGCTCTCCCTCATTATTTGCTGGCACCCCATTTTTTGGGGAAACGGTGTGATGGATGATGATGATATTGTTCACTATAAACAAATATCTCATTAAATGAATGATTTTTCAACACTGGGTACGCATGTTTAATGGGATAGTACAATGAGATGATTTTACACACATTAATATCATTACTTCCAGCTGTAATGAACAAGTGACATCTTGAAAAATCAGTCACAATCTACAACTGCTTGACAAATTAAAATCAAAATTATCTGATGTTCTTCTGTCTCAATTTTCAAAGGGGAAAAGTTTCAAATGGATAATTTTGATTGCAGATTTTTGCAATACTTGAGCAGATAGGAGTCAACTGTGTTTCACTTTTTCACCTCACATTATTATGAACAACCTCTTTTAAAAATTGTAGTAGTCAGAAGGAAAAAAAGACCCTGGAAGGTATCCTTCGAGCATTCAGCAGACACAACACCGTGATCAAGGGCTGATTAAGGTTGAATAATTAAATTTAACAAATTTCATGGATGTTATTATTTTATAACAATATATTAGTAATCAATGAATAACCTCCTTGAAATCTGTATCTGTGCTGGTGTAACCTCCGAAAGTCACATAATGATTTTATAATCACTTTTATTATAAAATAATGTTTAGTGTACCACTCTTTATTGCACCAACCCAAATATGTGATTTGACTTATTGGAATATTTCACTCACAAGATTTAGGGTTGAAATTGTTCAATTCCTGCAGGCAACATTTGCCAATAGGTTTTCGAATTGTAATATACGAAGCAGCTTCTAATTACTTCAATTGATATTTGCCACAATGCCATCTGGCACCCACTAGTTCAGATGGCCAGCCCTATTAGTTTATGTAACCCATTCCATTTCATTTTTTTTTTCTATTTCAGTTTGACATTCACTTCAGTAAGCTGCTATTCACTTCCATGCCCCATTTATTCCATATGTGCTCCATTTGTCTCAGTTCGCAAATTTTATTCTGAATTGATTAGTGATCATACCTCACCTTCTGTATTTCTATTTGCCATTCATTGCCCATTCACTTCCAATTCATCTCGTTTATCTTAATTCCAGTTCCATTTCATTCACATATGATCAGTTCCATTTACATCCATCTGTTAATGAATTGAGATTCATACCCTTCCATTAATTTAATTCAATATAATTAATTCACTAATTGATTCCATTCCAAATTCGATCACTACTAAAGAACAACAAAATTACTGTATAATAATTATTAGGGTTTGATTTACATAATTATGCTGACAATTCCTTTCAGCGTAATTCAAAAGACCTATTGAGTTCAACTGTTCCGGAGGCTCCAACCATACAAGATTTTGTCAAAGTGGACGAACTGGTTGAAGAACTGGACCGAGAGTGTGGTGTAGAAGAAGATGCAAGCTTGAGTGTGAAGGCGACGTCAACGGTGGCAATTGCGGAACCTTGTGCAGAGACTCGAGAGAATGTCACAAGTGGGAGGTCAGTGCAGGAGGCTGAGACTGAGAGGTTCAAAGAGGAAGGGAGTATTGGGGCAGATGTAACAGACTCTCCGGCTACAACGGAAATTGCTGGTACTCTGGATAGCCATGATACTACTGACAACTCACCCACCCATACCAAATCAGTTGTGGATCAACCGAGGGAAATGGGGGGGTCTCAGTTAGCACAAAACTGTGATTATATTGAACTGACTTCCATTGAAAAAAGGGCTCTTTTCGTAAAGAGAGGGAGGGTGGAATCAAGTGCAACTTTGGAAGCTGTTGAAGAAACAGCATATTGTCCAGTTACTCCCACAGCACCACAAGTTCATGAATCCACGGATACATTGAGAATCAATGCTGTCTCACCAAAGCAAGGCATCACCAGCAGGGAAGGATCACAGGCTGAAGTCAAAGTTGAGTCACTTTATCCAGCATTACCTTTGCAGGAAGCCGAACAAAAAGTCCATGCACCAATTTTAGAAACTATGCCAGACTTTTTAAACATCTCTAGGCGTGCCAAAGAAGCTGTGAAACCATTTACTATAGGGCAGTTGAAGGCATTTTATAGCAACTGTGAGTTGCAAGTTAACGAAGAGTTTGTGGAGGAATTTTTGGAGAGACATCAGGGTTTGGAACGACATGAATTGTATGAACTACTTATGAATTATCTGCGTGCTCGTAACAACCTCATTGGTATTGAAAAGGATATGGCAACATTACAAGAGGAACATCGAGAGCATCAGAAAGTGGTGTGGACTTTCGAAACCCACAGTGTATCAGACGATGGGGAGTGCCAGGATGGTAACCCAGTTACAGCAAGTCGACAGTATCAGGTTGCCAGGTACAATTCATCAGCTGCTAGTCTCATGGTCCGAACTGCCAAGGCAATAAAAGAACTTGTGTCAGATCCATTTGCGTTGAACCTGTACTTGTCAGAACTTCGCCGACTACAGATTGAAAATTACTTGTTTCTAGTGCAGTCAGATTGCCTTCAGAGGGAATGTATGGATGGGCTGAAGGTATGCATATCCATACTGTTTGCCTTTCAGAGGCGCTCAGTGTGTGATACTCAATTTGTCCAGGATACCAGAGAGTGGTTGACTCGTTTGGTTGGCATTTTACTGCAGACCGCATTGTTGAAAGACCATCTTTTTATCTTGAACCACATTATTCGTTGCCCTGCAGGAGTTGGTACCTGGGCTACTGCTTTTGTTCAGGTTTCACCTCCAGAAACTGTTGAGACAGACGATGGAGAAGCTGCATTGGGAGGAGTAGAAGTTGATCATCTTATGGCAGTCCTGGGAACACTTCTACGCCCAATCCGAGAGCGAGAAAATTTCCTGCGCCACCTCCAGGCTGCATTTCGCAGTTGCAGTGGAACATCACCAGAAGACAACATTTGGGTGCTAATTGATTCAGAAGGAGAGGAGGATCAAGATTCATCCCAGATGTGGTCACAACTGCGAGAAAATGATTTGGTGTCTTTATTCAATCAAATTCCCCTAGGTGCTCTTTTCCAGCACCTACTGTCAATTCGCGTAAGTGATGGGAAATACAAGCTCTTAGCTAGTGTGGACTCACCCACGTACATGCTCAAACTGTTGGCTGTGGCTACACAGCTAATCTTTCTTCTGGAAGCTGGGATGCAGACATACTCGTCCATACGATACCGACAATTTACCAAGAACTTGAGCCGCATTGTTGGACACACAGTGCAGTATGTGTCGGAACACTGGGAAAATGTGCGAGGGAATTCAGACAAGATTGACATGGCTATGAGGCGAAGGCTTCAGGCAGAGTATGACAGTTTCTTCTTCCGAGCCATGAAGTGCATGTTCTGCTCCCGCAAAGCAGGTGCCTGGCAGTTCCTTGCCTCAGTACCTTATGGAGAAGTGTCAACTCCTGTCCTGTGGCGTGTATTATGCCTATTTCACCAGGACTGTGAGGAAGATGGGAAGCTCAAGAATGAAATATCTCAGGATGCAGGTATGAAAAGTGCGACTTTGATATTATATCTTCAGGCCATATTTTAATGAGGTTTTTACTTGTTTCTTTTAGGAGAATGTGCTCTTCACCTGACAAGTACTGAGTTCCGCCTGGACTTTGAGAGCCGTCTTGTGAAACTGAGCAAGGGTGAATGCTTTTCATTGCTCTTGACCTTCAGCAACATGGCCCGCACACGTACTGAGCAAGATGGGGATTTTATTCGCACCATCACTTTAGGACTTTTCCATGTTAGTAATGTTTCCTGTGAGTGTCTGGTTTACAGAAGATATTGTAATTAATTTTATGTCACGTACAGGTTGGATTTTTGAATTCTGCAACTCAAGACACATGCTCAAAAGATGCAAGAGATTTGCTGTCGGGCATGGTTAGTAAGCATCCCAAGCTTCTGTCAGTCTTGCTCTGGGCAGTAAAGACTCATGTTGCCGATATGCAAAAGGTTAGTGTTCTCCACTATACGGAAGCTGCTGGAATGGTGAAATACATCTTGTGTGCATTGCAGATGTCCCTCTACTTATTCAAGGGACTACCAACACACACATGGATTCCTTCCGATCAGGATGTGAAGTGTCTGATATCCTGGCTTATTGATTGTGAGCCTAATTCTACTGAGAACCAGCTGGCTCGCCTAGTTTTATCAGATGCTTGTTGGGATGTTGGTGATGGCTTGTCAGACAGCAATCAGCCTTCTGTTGATTGTCCTGTAATACCTATAGAGTTACATCATAAAATAGCCATTGCAACAGTCCAGGCATATATTAAACATGTACCAGATCGTCAACCAGGAGGTTTAATCAATGAGAGTGTGAAGCAAGTTTCCAATTTGGCTGCTGCTGTCTGCCCCCAGTCAGCAGAGCAGATATTTGGCAACTGGGCCTGGGAAATGATTTCAAGACTTAAATTGCATGTGTTCAGCCAAGGTCCTCGTATGGCGCAGATGGTTTTTACAGACCCTCAGCAGGTGCAGTGAGATGTTTGTTTATTTTGTTACTGAAGCTCTAATGTTAGGTTGCTCTCTACTTCGCAGGCCTTCTTGAATGTACCAAATCCAGACTACAATGCTAACGTAGAAGTGCTGCGACATGGAGTTACATCACAGCAGCCAATAGCCTGCTTTGCCTCTTTGCTTCTCACCACCTGGGGTCACTTAGTGCCCTTAGTCTGTAGTAAAGGCTGCCAAATGATGGAGGTGTTACTTTTGTATGGCAGATGGGAAGCTGTGATTGAGGTTTTCTACTACATAGCACCACTCTATTTGAATTGCCCAGAGTCTTTCAAGTTGGACAGGTAATGTACAGCTGAGATAGTTTTATGACTAAACTGCATGTTCAGTATGTATCATGCATGTATGTATGTGTATCAGTGGTTCCAAATCATGGGTTATGTATTAGTGATAAAGTTCTCAGTACCAGCACATTTCATTTTTTAAAATGAATAGTTTGTAAGGCCAGCTGTTTTTCCTGTTTGAATTTCTTTTCTTTGGGGACTACATGCATGCAGTTATATTTTGACAGTGCATGTGACTGTAAAGGCCTGTGTAGACTAGCGACACAAACTCAGCTTCGTTTCGTTTCATAAGCTCTTCGTTTCATGGCTGTGTTCACATTAAAGACTCTGTACGCAAGCCAGGATGGGAAGCCCTCAATCCTAAACCCCAACGTCCTTTCTCCAACCCCAGTCACCCCAACCCTCAACCCACTACCTGCCACCTTCCATCCCCCAGAACCTATTTGGCATGTCTTATTCCCCTATACACTTGCAATAGTGACTGACTGGAGTTTTTCATTATTATGAAGATGATGTTCAGTGTTGAAGATATTGTACATGATTGTGTTTTATTTTTGCTTCTAGGTTTCACAGCATCCTGTCAGCTGTGGCATCCGCTGATCTCACTTACGTGAAAATGGCCAAAAATCTGATAGCAACCGACTTTCCTGGACCGATACTGAAAAAAATGGGCAGCATGATTATTGCCCAGATGTCTAACTATGCCCAGTAAGTACATGTCATTTATTTGTTGTAACAAAAGCGTCATCTTAACATTTAAAATATTTAGTTATGGACTTCCCAATCCCTCCAACCTGATGAACTTGTGGCTAACAGCACTCACCTCCCTCAACAACTGGTCAAGGGACCGAAGTGTTCTGTACCTAGTGGATCTTTTACTTAAGGCAGCCTTTCTTGATCCAACTTGCATTGATGTGGGACGAGAAGTGTTGCAGCTGCGTTACAAGGTGAGTTGTTTGCATCAAATTTACTTTTACGAGAATTCAAGTGACATATTTTTGTTTCTTTGTATGCGACAAGGAAAATATGGTAGATTGTGTGCTGGAGGTTTGTTCATTAGAGTTTTTACTGCTAAAAAGTTTAGGTATAGGAACATACAAAGTCATGTATTTTCTTGTGTTGACAGAACACATCACCTTCACGGCAAGGCAGCGGAGTTTTCAGTTCACTCATGTCGTGGGTAGGTGGAGGAGGTGGACCTGGACTACCAACATCATTGCTGCAAAAAGCCTCTAATCCTGAGTGCCCTTGGTTTGCCTATTTTGCCCTGGAAGCAGAAGGGCAATTAGAAGAGATGACTGGATTGTGGAACCGCCTTTTGGAAGAGTTGGCTTCGGCAGACAAAATATCTGTGGATCAAGCTCTTAAGGTTGTATTAGTGTTGTCCCCTGAAGTAACTTAATTCTACTCAGCTGCATTTCTTTTTATCAGAAAGCATCATCCTTTCTGAATCTGCCCAATGTGCCGTCCAGCAGTTTGGGTATCTATCGTTGGTCACAGCAAGCACTTGATACGCCTTTGGATCATCCACTTTTACCTCTCTTCTGGCACAAGTTTTTCTCCTTGTACTTGGCACGTGTTCCCATCAGGCCCAAGTGAGTTCTGTGTCCAAGTGATTTGTCTGTTATTTTTGTGTAAAGCAAGAACTGAACTGAACTTTTATGATGTACAGCTCTCTCGAAAGGGGAGGAGTAGGAGAAAGATTTTTTCTTGGGATGGTCAACTATGGCTTTCTCAAGAAGCTGAAGCGAAGGCTGCAAGATGCAGTGGATTATTTCCAGGCGAAAGCTGCTGAACATTCCGAAAGGATGGAGGAATACGATGTACAGGATGCAGAACGGGAGCAAGACTGGTTCCAGGAGTGTGCCAGGTGCAATAAAGTTTTACTATATGAGCTTTGCATACGTTCGAGGGGGTTCAGGAAATTAAATTGGATTTATTAAACATAACTACAATACAGCATCACATATCTCCTTTCTTCAGGCTGTACACTACACTGAATCTGTGGTTAGAAGAACCACAGCTACACCAACCAACAGTGTACCTTCCAGCTCTTCCCCCTCAGTATGCTCCAGGGCGATTACTCAAGATCTTTGAAGGAGACAAGGTATGAAGAATAGTCCTCATATGTGGAGTTGCAATTGGTGTCTTTGCTTTTTTTCCACTAGTCTCCATGGCTGGAATTTTTTGAAAGTGGAAGGGCGAAGCAGGAATTAAAGACCAAGGGAACAGAATGGCTTTCTCAGCATCATAAGTGCAGAACTAGAAAGATTTCTGCTGACCATCAAGAGAATGAAACTCCCACCCAGCGCACATTTAGAAGACTGAAATCATATGATGTTCCTCTCCCGCCTCCAAAGGGAGAGCTCTTAAAAGCTCCAGTACCTGATGTGGATCCAGAAATATTGTATGATGAACCAGCTGCTCATCGTAAAATGAACAGAGCATTTCGTGATCTCTTTGAATATACTGAGTAAGTCACTCCATTGCATTTGTTGATAATTATGTCTAACTGTTCCATACTTTTTAGGTTATTTTCATTACGCGTGAGTCAGCACACAGCACTAGATTGTGCTTACTCAGAGTTGCTGCCTGATTTGTATAGGCAGGTGGAGACAGAAGTGTTAATTCATGCATCATGTGACTCAAGGTCACGTTCTAGAAGGTCCACTTCCCATGGATGCGCTGGGGCAGTTCCCATAGTGCTGAAGGTGACACACAGTTATGAAGTGAACATTGAATGTGTTAACAACAAACCTTCTGTTATAGTTTTGTGAAGCTCGATTGAGTGAAGGCATTACTCACCAAATGCAACAAAATCGCTCCGAGTATGAAGTTCTGCTGAGGACTAGCTTGCAGCCTCCACCTCGTACAGTTTGTAGCACTGCTGTGTTAATTGAGAACATTGTGACGTGAGTTGCATTGTCTTTGGGTTTGAGTGTGGCAGAGAGATAGGAACACTTACTATTTTGCATCATATGTAGGTTCTTAATTAAGGAACATCAACACTTAGTAAGCACAAATGATGCTGGCCTGGAAAAGGTGGCACAAACAGGAACTAGTCTGTTCTATTTCATAACAGGCCTAGTGAATGAAGAAAGCAATTTCTATCCACCTATGAAGCAGCTACTGGCTATGCTTGTGGAAGTGCTGGGCCAGGTAACAATAACAATATCCTGGCATATACAGTATGAGTGCATTCTGATGTGACGACTTTTCAGGAATTCATTCGGGAGAAGAGCTGGCAATGCCAGCGGCTTATCACTGCAGTGATTGAGCAGCCACATCTCCTAGGTCTCTTGGCACCGCATTTTACTCCTGCAGCTGCCAAAACGGATGTATTTCTGACTATGTATGAACAAGTGTCTCACATTCCACGGAAGGATGCAGACACTGCATTTGTTCTATTGACAAAGGTGTGTAAGCTTACCACATTGAGCCAAGTTCAGAGGTCAGGCGTTCTTCAATATAAAAAATAGTGCATCCAGTCGCCATTTTCGGACTCTAGCCGATTCTCAAGATGCACACTGGCTCGTGATGAGGTTTAACTTGTCAGACCCATTGGGATAAGTAGAAAAAAATGAAGGTGAAGTGCGGCATTTCCATTTTGATAGTGAAATCTTTATGGTTATTGCCGGAAAAGAATTGGTTGTAGTACAGTGGTGGAAATTAGTGGAGACGCACAAGTATCGCCATGTGATGGAGTTTGTCCTTTACATGAAGCAGTTTCATGTAAAGGAGATTAATTTTGCAGGTAATAAATGCCGGTGATAACTCATCTGTTTATCGCCCCTGAAGTCGGAACCAGCATGCATATTTTACCAGGGGTGTCTGAATGTGGCATGTGCCAGGAAGTAGCTCTTGTGAATTGGGACCTTATTAATTCAGTATCCTCCAGATGACCCAGACCGAAAAGGTTAAATGAGAATCTACCATACTTAGTGAGGTTAATTTGCAGTCTACCCATCCCCTGCTCCCTCTCACAGGGGTAGCAAATTGAACTCACACCTTTCTTATGGTGCTGGTGCGGGAAGGTCTGGCACAACGTATGATTGCCCATCTGATGGTCATTTTAAAACTGAGATATACATGCTTTATGGAATTGCTCCATGTACAGAATTGCCTCACTTCACCTTATTCTACTTTGAAGCAAGCTAATAATCACACTCTTGTGGGACAGAGTAAAGTGAACCATACGAAAGGCAGAGTGTCTGCTCTGAATATGTTGCATGTATAGTCGTGAGCATAAAGATGTGGACAGTAGACTAGGCAAAGCGCTGTGGTCGACCTTCCATATCTTTATGCTTGTGACTGTACATAAAACTGGATGCGTCATATGATTGGCATTGCATATGGAAATAATGCCCAATGACAAGGTTACCAATTTGTAATTCTTTGCCTTAACATGTGACATGTTGACACTAGGTTGCGTTGAAGTCAGAATGTAAATAACAAGTAATTAAATGTGGACGGTTTTGTCCCTTCCACCAGGCATGAAAATTTTGAAGTCTTGGAAGAGTCACGGTTAGGTTCTGTTTGAAATAGTCATTTCTCAGATTTGCATTTCACATTTTATGTTTTGTTTTGTTTCAGTTTGATGTGAACAACTGGCTCCTCAAATTCAGACCACATCTCACTGAATGCTCAGAGCTTATTGCCATGATCAGCCAAGCTCTGAACAACTCTGGTTTAATTCCAGAAGAAGACTCCCTCATGCTTCATGAGGTGAGAACACTCTGGTTTCTTGGCACGAGCTCTGTGACTGTAGTTAAAAGGGGATGCAGTGGTGGATGTTGTCATTTACTGTACATGCACATCACCTATCTATATCACAAAACATTGTTCCAGGGCATGTTATTTGACTTCAGTGAAGATTATCTTGATGAGTCATGTGATATAGAATGGGCTGAGGGTCAGCAATTACTAATTCTTCTGCTTTTAGGAACTTTTGAAAGGACCTCATGCATTAAGCATACTAAAAGGATCCCAAAATTGATTTCTTCGTGCTTTGGATATGTTGTTGGGGGTGGCGAGTAGGCCCCGTGTGCAAAAGGAGCGGCCTCGATTGGCTGCGGTTAGGCTTGTAGGCCGGTCACGTGACCTAGCCTTTAAAAAATCACCACGCCCAAACGACTTTGATTTAAGAAATGATTTTTGGCATGGAGGTATATCTAGCCTAGTACTATCTAACGCTATGATAGAATTCCATCTAGCTCGTCTCTGATTGGCCGAAATAGACGAGTGAAAAAGAAGTGGCCTTTTTACCAATTTGAAGCTGGCCGCCCAACCTGACGTATACCTTATTTGACAGCTCCAAAGAAGTTTTACACCATATTAAAAAAATCAGACACTTCTATCCATGGACTGCTCTATTTTATTTGGTAACAACCAAACACCACCCTTATAATTCACACAAATGTACTACTACCCACCTTTTATACTATTTTGAGGCATTCTTGGAGTTCATGAATCTAAAAATTACATGACGAAGGTCTTCGGCGAATATTATGCGATTCACGAG
>JYFJ02005347.1:0-25730 GCA_000934665.2 Catajapyx aquilonaris
TAAATGTTGAATTCATGCAATTAACATTTTTGTGCCATGTAAATTAAGCTCACATAAATCTGAAAGTGTAAGTAATGCAACACACTTGTATCACTTGCATCCCCAGGAATCCATGATATTCAGGAACTGTTATGGGATCCCAGTTCTTCATCTTTTTTTCTCTTCTTCCCATCCATACCGTCTTGCGTTGCACTCATGTTTGTCTGTTCAACCAGCTGCGTCATGACTTTGTCATCTAAGAACATATGAAACAGTTCGAGTGGTTTCAACTCTCCATAGTTCTTGTTTTTGATGGCCCTATTGCCACCAGTAAATGGAATGTGTTCATTTTGGTTTATGAAGCTGGTTGTTTTTGTCCATGTCCATCCAGGTGCTCCTCCATTAGGCTGCTGCGTTGGATCATGCTCTGTTGCACCACCACGTCTGGCCTTGGGTGCAGAACCTGGACACGGGGCATCTTGCCTGGAAGTGCGGTGTTTTTTTTAAAGCCCGTCAATCAAATTGCTTGTATTATAATTTATTTTGCATAGCTGTGACATTGCAACATTGTGATATAATATTGTAAAACTATGCTATGTGTGAGGGCTAGTTTCACCGAGTCAGTTTTATTATAAATCCTAGTTTCTTTTCGGAAAATCCTTAGTTTTGATTGTTGTCAACAATGATTGCTATGGCAATTCTTGAGCGAGCCCAGGTTGGTGAAACCAGCCCTGCGTGTCTGTCCCATAATGCAGTTAGCATTAGCAGAAATTAATATATCCATGTACACTGTACAGTATATCTATTTATCTTATTACCTGGAGGTGGATGGCTGAGGACTTGGACTACGTCTTGACATTACCTCTTGTCCATCACTCTCCTCCTCCATATCTTCCACATCTCCTTCAACCTACTCTGCCATACCTTCCACACCTCCGTCACCCTCTTCTCCACCATCAATCTCATCAACTAGCTCCGGATTATGCAACAGCAATGAGCCCATTTCCGCAGGTTCCAGCACTTCAAATTCCATCTGCCGTGATAGGTCCTGGTCTTCACCATGTCGCAGGAGTACCTTCGAGGTACACAAGAGCAATACACAGGCGTTCCCTTTTACTCACGTTTATTTCCAGAGTTCCCAAATACAACAGAGCTACGCCAACACACCTCTATTCCTTGTCGCCTCGCTTCTCCTTCTCCGCACCGGGCTCGTTCATCTCCTGCACCGCCATCTCCACATCCGCGTCGACGGGAGCAACCACCACAGGAGTGCCCATCTGCGGGGGCTCCAAGAGCTTCTCCAGTCTCTCGAACAAGGGCCTGGGCTGCCAACAGTTGAGCACGGGCAGCTTCCACTCTCTCCGGGATTGACGCCGCCGGATCAAGCACGGCGACCACCGGGTTAGGGGCAGGAGCTTGTATCGTTAGCTGGGACTCTACTGAAGCCCCCATCACTACTGCTGCTAAAGAGCTGGCAGTAGTGATGGGGGCTTCAGTAGAGTCCCAGCTAACGATACAAGTTCAAACCTGCTCAATATTGCTTCAGATTTTTTAAGATACTGGTGTTTGAATTTTAACGCAGGAAATAATGGCTGCACCTCCACGTTCCGAAGACGATTAGTAATTAATTCTCGAATGTTGATTAGCATTGTGAGTTATTTTTTGTTTGTAATACTTAGAAAACTTATGAATGATGATGTCCATGTGGAAATATAGGCATATTTTTTACTTTCCTTGTCTGAGGGTGGCGTTGAAATCGGGTGTCCCCTATGAGGGACACTCGGCAAATGCACCACAAATGGACCGGCAAGTCAAGCACCGGTACTCTAGGGTCTAGGCTACTGTATGCGCCAGGATTTTGTGCGTTTTGTCGAACTGAATTTTTATGAATCCCTATCAAACATTATCATGCATACAACCCCCCCCCCCCCCACCAACGACGTCTAGATCTGGTAAAACCTGTGTATAGCAGAATAGCACGGTGCCCTAGAAAAATCGAAATTGACAAGTTTCCGCTGAAAATTACGATTTTCCTAGTCATCAGCACCAAACGGGAAAGAGTGGAAGTAATCTCTATCCACCTTGGTGGAAGTGAACGCTGCAACGCCGCAAAGCATTGTGGGCGGAGAGTGGGGAAGGAAAAAAAGTGGCGCTGTTGTTGCGGATCGCGCGCGAACCATTTAACGGTGTCGGATTAACGGTGTCGGATATACA
This sequence comes from Catajapyx aquilonaris, assembly GCA_000934665.2. NCBI lineage: Eukaryota > Metazoa > Arthropoda > Diplura > Dicellurata > Japygidae > Catajapyx > Catajapyx aquilonaris. The sequence goes on from JYFJ02005347.1 coordinate 2,194, forward strand.
TAGTACGGTATATCAGCCGTTTCCGCTATATTCGACACGGTATTTCTGTCCTATACATACGCCCGTTCCCGGAAAAATTTCGCAATGGACAAGTTTTTGTAACACTCCGGGTACGTTGTCAGGCCCCTTCGTTACTTACCTCTAGGGCAAGGCCTGATCCATACTCCTCAGGAGGGTTCCAATAATAAGTACAAAGGTAATGATCACTTACACTCCTTTATTCGCTCCTTACACTTTTTCCTCCTGCCCTTCACTCCTCACTATCCCCCAGGGTATCCCCCTTGCCGCCGGCCAGGGTAGCCAACATACATGCCATGCCTATGGCAATTCTCTTTCTCCATCTCTTCCTTCCAACGCCGCAGCTGAACCACCTCCTCCTGCAGCTGCAGCGCCTTCCCTGTACTTTCTGCACCAACTTGTCCGCCGACCCCTCCTCAACAACGATGCCCAACTTGATGGGATCCGCCCTCTGCTCTTCTTCCATGCGCCTTTTGTTTTCCATATACAAAATGCCGCTCCTCCATTTTAAATAGTGTCTCGGCGACAAAAAGTGCACTTGTGGCACATCCGGTCCCAACGAGCCCAGTACGATCCCGGGGCCGGACTCAGCCACCTCCTCCTCAGATGGTGCGGCATACGATGTCCCCGCGTGGTCGGTCCCCCTCGGTGGTTCATGTGGGCACGCCGCACAGTGGTCTCAATCGCAAAAAAAATGGCATAACTCGAAAAATTACTCTATCCTGACGAAAATCAGGAATCAGGGGTCTTCTTGGTCGTGGAATTCAAATCTGTTGAAAAAAAATTCAAAATTCAAAATGGCGGAGAGTTCAACATTAAATTAGTTTTATGGCGAAAACTTGAATCTGGGTTTTTTAGTGGTCGTGAAATTCTAATGTGTGATAAAATATGCAAAAGTCAGTATTCCGACAGCTTCCCTTGTACTAAACCTCAAAAAAGTAAAGACTTGTACTGTATATAACCTATAAGTAGGCTGGTAAAATTAGTCGTACTAGGGAAATAATGATGTAGCCTAATTTATGAAGTGCCCGTGCAATTTCGTGCTCAATTTTGGCTCTGGCGACCTCCCACAACAACTGCCGCGTGCCGCCATTCCCATACAAATTACCACCAGTACTGAGCTTGAATATAATGAAAACGTTATTTGCATCATTACAGAAATTTTCTCTGAATTATCGTGGAGGTAGGGTGAAGCCTCGCGATGTTATCAGAAACAGTAATTTGTTGCTTACGCCTTAGTCGTCCTCTTGAGATTGTTCCCCACATGATTTGCTTTCATCTTCCATGCTGGTGTCATCAGTTGCCAATAATAGTTCTCCGACTTCCTTCCATACCTTCTTGAATGGCTTAGGCTTAGGCTTTTTCCTGTATGAAGAGATGACAGGGTCCGATGTCACAAGCAATATTTTGAGAAGGTCCTCGTTTGTAGCTGTGCGGGAGAGCTTTCTGGTGTGATGTTCCCTGTAGTATCGGTAGTCTTTGTTTCGGGCTTCCAGAGCTTCTTCAGAGAGGATGCCAACTGGTAGAGGAGCTTCCTCAATCAGCTGATGGCCGTGAACCAGAAGCCGATGCACTGATGCTGGCATATGGTACCACGGGTAATAGCGTACCAGCAGCTCTGCCGTTTCCAGAGCATACTTCTTGAATGCCCTCGAGTCAATGGGCTTGGCACTTGACACTGCCTGCAAAAGGACACTCATCCTGTGAATCACTTTCGCGTCGATTCCAGTAATTTCTGACGAAAGTGAGGGGTCGTCAAAAAAGCGCCTGGCGGTATTGCCATCATTGGTGTTTCCTCCTCCTTGCTTCACCATATCAACTAAAAGGCCAGTTTTTTTCCTGAAGCTTTCTTGGACATAACTTTTCTTTTGCCGCACAAATTGCTTTTCGTCCTTGTCTATAAAAATAAAACCAGATTAACAACGCATGCATTTAGTGACTTTTAGCCTAACTTGTTTCCAACAACCCAAAGTGTGCAATAATTTAGCCTCACCTGTAATTGCCCACTTTTTCACATCTAAACGATACGATACATGCAGCAGGTACTCCATGCATCTGATATGGGCATGTAGAGGTGATACTCCAAAGAGCAAACTCTTCTGGTCTACTGGCTTCTGCAGGACAGATGCAATGTCGTTCATCTCTCTCGGCAGAGCGTTACAATGAGGGCATCTTTGGCATGACTCGGTATCCGTTACAACATTTCGAACTTTTCCGTCGATCATTGAGAGAACAAGATCATGACTCACAACAAATTCTTGGTCCAAATGCAGAAAGCGAGTTGTCTCAAGGGAAAGGATTTGGCTTTGTACATAGTCGTGCTCTTCTTGGATAACCTTGGTGGTTTCCTTCTTAAATCGAAATCTAATGGGGCGGCAGTGTCTCGTAGAATTTGCTCGTTCATTTGTCCACAGTACATGATCCCCTGACACCAATCTTAATGGTACCAGTGACGTGCTAAACATGTAGCAGTCACATGCATCCTTCTCCTCCAGTCTCTGTTTATATCGAGCTTGACCACTGCTACCGTCGAAGCCATACTTTGACGTCAACGTCAGTTATTGCCTTTGCACAGCACCCTCTGTCTCTCCTGGTAAACTCTGCACCAACCGTTTAGCTGTGACGTCCAAAAGCCCTTGAAGGCGTACTTCGGCGGATGTTTCTGTCACCTTTATAGTGTCATCAGGTGGGTAGCACAGTTTCTTGGCATGGAGGACATTCTTGTATGATGGGTAAATGTTGGAATTTCTGCCCTTTGCTCCAGTTCTCATCATAATATAAGCTGCCTTGGAAATGCGCATGTCAATGAGAAGCGCCAGCGCCTCTTCTGCAGTGTATGGTTGGACACTTTTCCCCTCTTTTTTCTCTTTCCATGCCTCTTTCACTTTCTGCGCCCGGGTTGGTGTGGTTTGAGTGGTTTCTTTCAACACACTAGCCTCTGCAATGAGCCCCGCAGCACGCAGGCTAACTTGAGTAGCATAAGCTAACTCTTGTACCGTGTGCTCTGCTCTCAATTCCTCGGTTTTGCGTCTTTTTGAGCGAATACTGCTCTCAGAGAAATCTTTCTGCGGACGACCAGTGGAAGTGCTTGGTTGATTAATGAAAAATACTTCATCACGGCCCAGCCACTCTGCGTACTTGGTAACAAATGTTGACTTTTTGCGACTCACCGACCCCCATCTCTTCTTGCACTCAGATATGAAAGTTTTTATGGTGACATCATGCTCACTGTCAAGAATTTCCTTTTTCAAAATTGTTTTCACAAATTCGTTCAACCGATCATGTTTATCCTCCTCTTTGACATCGCAAATCGCCTCCCACAATTTTATGCGCGCTATATTTGTTAAAACCATCGTCGCAGACTCGGTATGCAGAATGAGGCAACCTGAAATGTACGACCATTGGTTCGCTCAAATTACAGATTTATAGTCTGACCAGAAGCGAAAGAATTGGTGGGTTTTTCCCATCAACCCAAAAAACCCCACCGCCACCCTACCCCCTCGAAAATGCCCCACTTCCCAACAATGTTAATCCGCAAAAGGGTTCGGAAAGGTCAGTTTAAAATATGACCACAGATCCACAATTACGGCAACGTCTCCTTTTAAACTGACCTTTCCGAACCCTTTTGCGGATTAACATTGTTGGGAAGTGGGGCATTTTCGAGGGGGTAGGGTGGCGGTGGGGGGTTTTGGGTTGATGGGAAAAACCCACCAATTCTTTCGCTTTAAAGCAATTTACTGCGTGCAGATTCAGGGACTTACTTTCAGGTTTTGTTCACAACGGCAACTCACGCCTAACCACACTCCGACACGAACCATTCATGAAAGTACAAGTCTATCACAGTGTAGCCGTCTCGGTAGCTGTAGTACAACCCACTGGATAACACCCACTGTCTGCATGACCACGGCACAATCCGACACTAACACTATCCATGGATAAGTACCACCAGTCTACCAGAGCGCATCCGTAGTACAACTCGCTATACTCAGGGAGACACTCACTGCTCATCAGTGTCATCACGGAACTGAGGCAAATTGAAGCTTTTCCCCAGCTTGGACCCTTTGGCGCCATGGCCAGGGTGACCAGGTGGATGACACGTATCCACATTTACTCGGACATGTAGGGGCAGTACACTCATAAGCTCCTATTGGTCCACAAAATGACGACCTATTGTGTGATTGGCTGATGCCTCACTGCCGTATATTCCCTGCAGGGACATGCATGTGAGGTTGGCTACCCTGGCTGACGCTCGGCTAGACTCACGGCTAGACTCCTGCGTGACGCGCCCAAGTGTCGCCGCAGGAAAAAAGCGCGCGTACTTACAAATCTGCACCTTTCCGCAGCCAATTTTGCTTCGCACGTGTGCATAATAGTCACAGAAAGACAATGATGTAAAAATGGAGACCCCACCCCACCCCACCCATTTTGAAACTCGATGGCATTGAGGGACTTATCGGGAAATTTACCGAAAGGGATTCTTCTTTATTACACAACAATCTAGAATGGGATCGGTACATTTTTTTCCACTAATATGACTAATATATAATTGTATTCTGCCAACAAATAGTTATTATTATCCTACTGCAATCTTTTTTTTTTTACTTTCCGGTTATTTTTTAATAAGCTACTCGAAAGGCTCGGATTATGTTTGTATAAAGCGCGGAACTTCTGGCCATGAAAGAAGGCATTTTGCGACGCTGAAACCTAAAATAAATACTCCTCCGTGACGCTCCTGACAGTTCGGTACAACTCCTCGTGGTTCGTTGTCCCGTGTAATGGAATTCAAAAAGTTGGTTTTGCCTTTTTTTTGCGATTGAGACCACTGTGCGCCGGCGTCGTATCCAAAGCGATCTCACGACCCACGGCCAATCGTACATAGGGGTAATCATGGGGGCAAGTATGATGCCCCTCAGGCATCTCCCCTATTTCTGCCGCTCCTTTCTGCCCATGGCCCCCCACTCCCCCCGATGACTTCCCCACGACCATGTGAGGAGCACCACCGCCGCGGCGAGCCCTCCAGGCCCCCCTGCCTCTCAAGTTGTTTGTTGAGTCCGCCATTTCCGCCACACCTCAAGACCCGAATCAAAGCACGTCCTTTCTTCCCCAGACAAAGGATCTGTCAAACGTCCGCGTGCGTGCGCGACCTAATATATTTCTTTAGTTCAGAAATATGTATAGGTCCGAACACCTTATTCGACGTCGGGTTTCATAATAAATACGAAACGTCATGCACCCTTTTGACAACGTCGTATGGCCCATCATACTTGTGTGCCAGTGCCTTCGCAAATCCATGTGCTGCTGCATACAATATCACAAAATTTCAGGTATCGCACCACAACCACAAAAAAATGATACAACTTCTGTATGGCATAAATTGGCATCTGTCCAAACAAGGTATGCATTTTGTTCACAGGCAACAATGGTACCTGGTCCAATGATCTGTTTCTTATCGATTGAAAAAAAAAATAACACTCATAGATTAGGTGGTACAACGTCCACTCAGCATTACTATTGCATAACGTGCACAACTCGTCTTGGGGGAAGCTGAATTTATAATCTAATACATAAAATGACACTGACATATTGCGGAGATTTGATATCAATCTGACCTGTGTGAGGGGGAGGGAGTAAAGGAGGTGTTGTGCCGCTCCGTAATCTGGAATTAGTTCTTGATAATAATTATATTTTGCTGACTCCTGCATATCTCCCAAATCTTGTTGGTGTGTTGAAATTATAAAATTATTTATTAACAATTTTTTTTTTTGCATTACCCCATATCTACACATATATGGGGGGTGGATTACCACCATCGGGATTATTTTTGGAGCGAGTCAAGATTTAATCTTGTTAGTATGCTCCAAGGTAATTAGGAGGGGATGTGCAAAGTGCGTGTGCGCGGGCGAGTAGTGGTCATTTTGTGAACTCCCCCGGGTGGCTTAGTCTATCGGAAATTGCCACCCGAAACGAAGCCAGAGATGGCCCAACTCTGCACGAAAGAAGGTGGGAACCCCGGGTTGGGATTGAACCCGGGACCTTAACTTCCGTGGGCGCGCGCGTTACCGCGGCGCCACTCCGTCTCCCTTTATTTATTAACAAATTGAAATTTGTATAATCTCCTTCTAACATCCAATCTTTCCATGGATATCCGCCCTGGCGGAACACCCCCTTCACCAAACCCACCCACTTAGGTTCAGGCTTAGCGTACATTGACCATCTTAAAGCTATTTTTGACCATCTGTCTTCAGGTAAATTCATTTTCACTATCATAAACTTAATTAATTGCTTGAATACGTTTATTATTAAGTTCCTACGCCCTGTTTCTAATCTCAAGTAATATCCTGTATAAGTCCACAAATAATGCGTATAATTTTCCCCTCTTTTTCGTCGTGATGTACTTTTGTATTAGCATCGTTAAGACGAATATGTGATCTTGGCAACTTCTGTTCCGTCGAAATCCCGCCTGGTTCTCTGCTGAGGATCTTACTTTCTTCTACCCATCTCCGCATCCTAGTTTCCAGCAATGGCGTAAATATTTTTAAGAAATTGTTAAGTAATGAAATAGGAGGATAATTTTCTGGGTTCGTTTCTAAGCCCGCTTTGTGTCGCTTTGTGATCGAAGACCATATTGTGGGGATTTTGGCTGATGTCCCTGGTGGTGCTCCTGGTGGGGGCGGCGGAGGCGGAGGTGGCGGCCCCGGGGGTGGAGACGGAGGTGGGGAACTGTCAGATCCTGTCTGGGTGGCAGCTGATGAGCTGAGGAGGACAGGGTCCCCCACCAGGCATGCCGGAACAAGGTGTCCTGAAAACAATTAAAATTTCATTAGGATGAATAGAAGCCACTGGGATTCGTCCCAAAGCCCTTAATATTTTTGAATCATTTGGAGGCCCTTGTCCTGGGATAAATTATGCAGATTTTTTAAAATTATTTTTATTATTTTTAATTTTAGTTACCCCTTAATGACCCTCAAGGGTCTTTCGGGGGACCTCCGCCAAACGGCCACATTACGTACATTTTAGTTTATCACAATTCACATAAATCAATAATTCGCCGAAGTCCTGAATTTTTTTTGTACAAGGCCAAAGCCAAGTCCCTTGTGGCCATGGAAAGCATCCAATGCAATCTATCTGGAGGAAAAGCTAACATACCACTCAAGAAGCTTAATTTTAATTGCGCTGTTTGTTTACATGTTACTAATTTGTGATGTAGAGTGAAAGGCTCCACTAAATTGCAGAGTTGACATCTCGAGTCCAAATCGAAAACAAATTGGTAACCTTTAAACCAAATCCGAGACGAATTGTGCCTCAAATTACACATCAACCTGAGTGCTGCAAGTGGGAGTTTCCAACTTAAATACTCCGTGGAAATTTCATTGTTTTTTAATTCCAAGTAATTACTATACGCAGCCTTAAGACTTAATCTCGAAAAATCATCGTTTATCCCCATTTCAGACAGCAAACACTAGTGAGGTAATATCAATTGATTGATTGATTGATTTGTTCCCTTGGGTTAGTTTACCCTTTGGGAGGACTTCCTCTATATACATGTACACTTATATGACAAAGAACATTAACTCCTAAGTAATGACATTGTGTTCAACTAGGAACTTACAAATGTGCTTGCGCTTACAACAATTAGATACATGTTTTGGAGGACATACATTCGTAGCTAGGTCCCTTACTTTTATTTCATTGTGTCACTCAAGTACAATATCTGAAAAGCGTAAATGCCTTGTGGTTCGCCTAAAATAGTCAAAAAGACCCGACAACACTTGTTCATGGGGGGTAATAAAAAATNCATACGTAATATCAATTGGTGATCCGTTCAGAGCATCTACCCCGTACTTCAAAAAAAAAAAAAAAACAGCTTTGATCTGTCCTACCCAATTATACTGCAAAGGAGTGCCTATTCTATCAATCTGTAACGCACTGTCATCAGCCCTGCACAACAAAGATCCTTCATGTTTTGCTATTTGCTTAATCACTCTCACTTCAAGACGCCTGACTCCAGATTCAATTCTTATAAAACTTGTTGACGTTTCATAAGGTAGGGTAAATTTTTTTCTAAGAAATTGCGTTTGGACCTTTTCAAGCTCACCAATTATATGAGCCAAGCCCCATATTGGGAAAAGCATATTGCGCTATTGGAATAACTTTTGACTCAAATAGTTTCATTGCCACACCTAAATCCCTATTTTGAATACTACGAAGAAGAGGCCACCAGCAACCAATAGCTTCGTCTTTATCTTTATTTTTTTTAAGTAGCTAGTTTGTGAATATCTGGCTGTCGCCGCCAGTGGGACACCCAGGTATTTATACGCCTTGACAAATTCAATTTCCTTCCCACCGCAGAGAAACCTGTGTTTTTTGGGCAACCTTCCTCCTTTTCGGAAGCCCATCACTTTACTCTTTGCTACATCAATCTGCAAGGCCCTTTTACATGGGCCTTACTCATGGATCTTTCACAAAGGCGTTTATATGGCGAAAGTGCCATTTTGGCTTCACCCTTTACGAGTCAATGACAATGAGATACTCATGCTGCTGGGCGGGCTGGTCTGGGTGGCAACTGAGGAGGACGACGATATACACCAGGCATGCCGGAACAAGGTGTCCTGAAAACAATTAAAATTCCATTAGGATGAATCGAAGCCACTGGGATTCGTCCCAAAGCCCTTAATATCATTGAATCATTTGGAGGCCCTTGTCCTGGGATAAACTGTGCAGATGAAAACACTCCTAACCATCCAGAGTCATCAATAATAAGCCATGGGAAGATATTATCATTTCATATTTATGCCTTTAGACTTGCAAAAGAAACTGTCAGTAGAATAGAAGACATGGTCCTAAACATATCCCAGGTAGCACAGACATATCGGCCCAATGTAGGTAGAACGGCTGAGCCAATATCGGTACAATATTGGGTGACGATATTGGACCAACCTAAAAGTGTTAACCTTTTGCCTCAGTTGGCCCAATATTGGGTGACAATATCGGCCTAATATCGTCACCCAATATTGTACCGATATTGGGATTGGCGATTGGGGAGGCAAAATGTGCACTGCTTCATGTCGGTCCAATAACTGCTGGCGACATTGGACCGAAATATTGACTCATCCGTTATGCCAATATTTGGCCAGTGTCGCCAGTCAATCTATATAGGTACGTTAACACACTGTAATAAAAATAGTTTTAAGGAAATCTCCGAACATTTTTAAATCTCCCAATGGGACCTCATAACACTATATGTACATCCAAAACCTTCGATGACAGGGAAAAAGAAGCATAACCACCGGAATGCCACAGTTACATTTCTGCTATACAGGGTTATTCTGAATAAAGTGTGCAAATTTTGAGGACGAGTGATAAGAGTGATTAGAATCACATACATTAAAATGTTTGATGCTTCAGTACGACAACATATCTTTCTTCCATAGCCAAGCACTGATGACCTATCTGTGACACAAGTGTGCATTTTTTACAAGTGGGCATTGTGACATTTTCCAATATTATTTTATACACTGAAATGTAGAGGATGATTTGCAGGGATAGTCATAAAAATCACCAAGCACTGGAACTCTGTGAAACACTATATCCACTGACTCTGGCGTGACAGGCGAATCAGGATTCATGCTCTGAAAAAAATAGTGATCGCGATTCGTCATGGCAAATTCCATCCCGGAATTAAAAGGGGAGCGATCCTCATCTGGATGCAGAGATCTCCCACATTATATCAAACTTTGGCACCAAACTTTCACTCCTCCAGCAATCCCAACACCGGCCAACACAGTCACTTCAGCATTGTCCTGTCCTGATAAGTCTCCGCTGCGCCGTTATCATTTTGATGGGCCCCGGGTTGCTGTAGGCCTGTAGGTAGACCAAGGGCGGAGAAGGAGCCGAGATCACCGCGCAGTTCCACTCGTCCTTATGCCTGACTAGACTCAACTCGTGACGTCACGCATAAAGCTGCTACCGTTATTATCTGCCTTCGCACGAGTTAATTAGCACGGGGATAATAGGTCGGCTCCCTACATTCGGCCAAGATTGGCCACAGACTGGTAAGTCGGCCGACATTTGCCGACCTTCACACGACATCGGCCCGACATTGGTTCCTACGTTGGGCGACTTTTTGTGCTACTTGGCGAGTTTGAATGGCAATGGATCTGCTGCCAATATCGGCCGAATATTGGCTTCAGACTGGCTAGATAGGCCAATATTGCCCAAGATTCAAGATATTGGGCCAACATTCGTCCAATATTGGCCCAACTTTTTGTGCTACCTGGGATATTCCTTTCCCTTTTCCTCTCACTCCAGGAATCAAGCCAGGGCAGACTGGCAATGATGTCACAAAGTTTCAAATTATAGCTCATCTGCATCACCAGACCTTCAGTCATCAAACTTAACCTGGGTAATATTGCGCAGAGAAGATATCAAGGAATCTAGATCTGAGAGTCTTTGGTACTGCCATGTTCGCATGTGTGGCTCTTATACAAAGCCACAGGGGGGTCCTCCCTCTCGCCTGAGGAGTCATCTGACTCATCCTCAGGAAGGACTCCTGTGGCTCAGGAGGCTCCTCTCTCACGACTCCTCTGGCGTTAAAGAAGAAAAACCAGCATTTAGCCATACTGTATAATAATAATAATAATAATAATAATAATAATAATAATAATAATAATAATAATAAACCTGAGCTTTATAAAATAGAATGGCATGGGCCCAGGAACCCTACAAAAAAAATATTCATAATTTTGTGACAAAAGGTTCTAGAGATATAAAGCCTCAAACAAGGCAATTTTTCCGACTGGCTGCATGAATGCATTGAGAGGAATGGACATTGCAATTTCTTTTAAAAGTTAAGAGATTTTCTTATGTATGGCACATGCCACAGGAATGCAAATGTCCGAATTCAAAATGTGCACATTTTTCTCTGGATCTTTCCCTAACTGGCCAAACCACTGGGTTCAATGGGTTGGTTGAATCTGGTGCATTTGTGTTTAGGCAAATACGGGGGTTCTAGGGAATGTGGATTCAGGCACTGATGTCTGTATGTACCCAAGGTTTAGCGCTGAAAAAATGTGGCATTTTTTTCTTTTCTTGACATATTAATATTTATCAAGGATGAGGACTCTATTTGATGACAATTATTGTGGTTAACCCAGAGAGCAACTTTCAGCAGTGGCTTAGAGCAGAAATCAAACTTTCAATAAAATCATATTCCAGCACCATTCATTCCATAAAATGATATGCATCATAACTATTATGACCAACATGCAAGAGAAAATTAACCAAGTACAATTTTGGCAGTTTACAGTTACACCACAAACAAGTAAATCATTCTTTCTGCTGTCCCCTGGTAATATCCAGAATTTAGTCCTGCAGATTCATAATGAGCCAAAAAGCAGAGATTTTCTGCATTAGCTAGCTATAGCTGTTGCTACTGTCAGCAGCGGATACTTTACACAGCTTTGAAGGCTTCCCATTAACTGCATATGCAATGTAAATGTGAGATTTCTAAACCATTGTACAGGCCAACATGTAGATGTGATGCAGGATTATACGCATGTATATGATTTTACTAATCAGTATGAAAAATAAAAATCCTCTCTGTAGAGTTACCCCTCGGGGCACGTCACTTCAACCTAAAATATCATTACATCGCATAATAAGAGAGCAGGAGGAATGAGATGGCAAATGCAGTGTCTACAATAATTTTAAGGACATTCCTTTCCAGAACATGAACCAATTCATGGTGAGGTACACTTTAAAATAATAGTTGAGTGGGGAAGACCCGGCCAATATGGCCTTGCACCCCAGCTGGAGCAAAGCTCCTCAAAATTCTACTGGAGTTGAGGACCAAGAATGCCATAACCCTAAAACCAAGAACCTCCCAGGCTTAAAACTAAAATGGAAAAGCCGTCTCGAGACAGAAACCCCAAAGGAAAATCCAATAAATGGACTGTGTCTACATGAACAAGGAACCTAACCTAGAACTAAGACCTAATAAATGATCGCAAATGCCTCCATTCAGGCCTATTTATTCAGCTCCCTCAGCAGGACATCTACAGCCAGACATAAAGCGTTGAAGCTCTCAAAGAGGACGCCAAATACACGGCGTGGGGACGGGGGCCACCCTGCTCCACAGGCAAAATGTTATTTGCCACTAATATAACGACCGATAAATACTGGTACCGGTATTTAACTCTGGAACCGTGACGTGGGGACTTTTAGGACCCCAAAGTAATTAAAATGCATTAAAATGATAATTACAATAAACTGTTGCCATTTGTAAAAAGTGTATAACATGAAGTGCATGTTTATTTTGAATTAGGGATCATTTTAGGCAATATTGTTCAAAGAATGATTGCATAAATCCAATGCATTGAAAAGGTATTATATAAAAATTAATAAAAATAAAATATGGAAGGGGTCCTAAAAGACCCAATGCACGGTTAAGGTAACTTTCAGGAACGTCATGGTTCCAGGGTTAAAATACACTGGGTAACACAATGAAGCCTTATTAGTAGAAAATTTCTCAAACAGTGGTGGTGTGACCACCCGAAGGTGCGTGGTGACAAACAACTCGTGGGTGACTTGTACTAATATCAGTTTATTGTAACGTCAATTCTCGAACAATAGTAGAAGTTATGATGGAGGAAGGAGGGAGGTGTACGGAAAGGGAGTGGACCCCGGTGTGTCCGCAAGGACACACCGAAAGACCTCGAGTCAGGCGTATTCCCACCAATATATAGTCGGGGAAAGCCCAAAGGCTGATGGGAAAAAGGCCGGAAGAAGCGAGAGTGCCCCAAAGGATGATGGGAAAAGCTCTGGGGGTTTACACGTCAAATGGAGTAAGCCAGGATGTTCACACACCTCCCCATTCAACTGGCGGCCACGAGAATCGTGGACGTCAAACACTTCCATCGGTTACACACATGATAATGACAGGGTACAAGTCAAATCGAAAGTACACAATAGGACAATGAAGCAGCAACAACTAAATAAGCAGCCGACGACGACACTACATCACTTTCATGTGGGGGGGGGGGGGGGTCGTCGACAGAGCAAGGGACAGTTTCTTCAGGTATCACAAGACACATCACTTATCCTAGTATAGAGTTGTCTGCAACATCTCACATACACTTATACATACACATGAGCACGGTCCCCTACAATGTGCTACTCATCGGAGGACGAGATGTCCACATCAATGACGCCGTCACGGCTCGTCCCAGCGGTTGGTTCATCCTTGCTCGTCGATGGTCCAGGAACTGCAGCACCAGAAGGTCCGTCCTGTCGTTGGCTACCAGAGATCCCTCGGAATACACGGAAACGTGTGGCGAAAGAGCGGCGAGTGTTGGATGGCGTCTCGCCCCACGGGTTGGTCCCTGTAAGGATCTTTCGGCCGTAGTCCAGGTCACATTCCCATCTCGAAAAGAAGTCGGCAGCCAACGTGACCGGCAGGACCGAGTCTGGAACAATGGTAATTTCCTTCCTGATGGTCAGGCCGCCCACTTCAATGGGAAGAGCAATCCGTCCCATCGCTTGTACAATCCGGCCGTCTGCAAGTTGGATTTCGCCATCGTACTGGTGACGGATGGGAGGCAGCTGGTCTGCAGGCATCCTCTGTAAGAAGCTGGCAGCAACCGTAGACAAATCAGACACACTGTCCAACAGCGCCCTGGTCCGGTGACCACCAGTACGGATGTATACTGTGGTAGCAGCCGCAGTATGGCGCGATGGTCCAGCCTGAGCCATCATTCAAGGGAAGGAGACTAACCAGTCCTCGTTGAAAAACGTCTGCAATCTGATAAATTTGCCGCAACAACCCTGGGTTTATATAGGTCCTCCTCGTATGCACACACACACACACACACACACATGTTATAAAGTGCTATCCTTGTGAGGGTCTGGCAAAAATAAAAATTTAAAACTAACCTAACCTAACCTAACCTAACCTAACCTACAAAATACACACGAAATTTTGGTGACCTATTTTTTCACAGTAAAAAGGAGGTCTTGGTTTGATTTTCCGCCATCCTTGTGAGGACTGTGTACGTTATGAGGGCCTGAAAAAAGTCCTCGTAAGGTTTTCGGTCCTCACAAGGATAGGAAACTTGCGAAAAATATCCTCACAAGGATAGCAATGTCTGACCACCCACACACACACACACACACTACCCCGATATTAGCCCCCATTTCTTCCTACCCCATTTCTCTCGGTTGGAGAAAAGGTCTATCCAACTAGCAGGATCCGTGCTGGAGGATAGCCGGAGAAATGGTCCTCCCCCACCTTATTGCTCGGTTCTCACCTCGACATCAAACCGGAAAAAAAAACTTCCACGCACTGTTTGGGCGTGAAGTAAAAAAAAAAGGCCAGGGTCACACAGGCTGATTAGGAACCACAATGCATCCGACGAAAGGGTTGCATGAATAGTGGAAATGCTTCCATTAATAAGGTTCATTAATCTGGGGGATTATTTTACAGGGGTGTCCCATGTCTCATTACACAAACACATAACTCCGATTCCGCACACATTTCAGACTCACGTGTAGTTGGCAGATTCACTGTCATTTAGTACGTTCGTATGCAGGTCTGGCCGTCCGTATCCATAACTCACACCGGCGGCTTCAGGTCCTCTCTCAGTTGAACGTACATAGTCACAAGCGGGAAGACTCCTCGGCGACGACTAGCAGATGCCATCAGGTCCGTAGTTGGTACGTACTCGTAAGACCTGACTGAACGCCGTGCGCACAGGCAGAGTTGCCCAACAAGGGTGTACTCTACGGAAGACACTTCCGCAATAGTGACCGTAAATACTGGGTTATGTATCAGGTCTGAAATTTTGGCTTTCCGTGTATTGGATGCACGTAGCCGAGTCGTTGACTTATTCAGCACAGGGGAAAAAGTGCACGGTCAAACGACGCTGTCGACCGTGGGTGTACCGGGTAAGCACTCCACCACGGGGACAAAAGGAAAGGGAAGGGGGGGATAGAGCAATGCTCCAAGGAAGGGATGACTCCGTGTCAATTGCACACGTAGTCGTAAGGATAACTCCATGTACAGGGTACACCCGCGAGCATAAAGATGGAGACCGCAGGCCCTCACCTTCGGCAGGCTGCTCTGCCAATCTCAGCAATTACGGTATCAAATACACTGTCATAAATACACGAACACACGCCTGAAGCAGCTAACTCGGTCCAAAAAGAGTTCATTAATTTGAGTCGGATAAAGAAAGGTCAAAAAAGGGCCTGCCGTCTCCATCTTTATGCTCGCGGGGGTACGTAAGGGATAATGAGCAAAACGTAGCTCGATCGAGGGTACGAGTGCCTCGGTCCTCGCAAAAGGGACAATTGAGCGCCTTAGGCTCGGAAGGATAGGTGAACTGAGAAGTTCGTAAGGATAAAGATGGATCAAAACAGTGGACGGGGATGAGTTCACGTAAGAGGATCCATTCAATAGAAAGGAATTTACAAGGGAAGGGTAAAAGACATTACCAGATGTAGACAAGACAGTACTCATCCCACTTCTGACACCATTTATGTGACCACCCGAAGGTGGTGACAAACAACTCGTGGGTGACTTGTACTAATATCAGTTTATTGTAACGTCAATTCTCGAACAATAGTAGAAGTTATGATGGAGGAAGGAGGGGGGTGTACGGAAAGGGAGTGGACCCCGGGGTGTCCGCAAGTACACACCGAAAGACCTCGAGTCAGGCATATTCCCACCAATATATAGTCGGGGAAAGCCCAAAGGCTGATGGGAGGATGGGAAAAAGGCCGGAAGAAGCGAGAGTGCCCCAAAGGATGATGGGAAAAGCTCTGGGGGTTTACACGTCAAATGGAGTAAGCCAGGATGCCACGAAAACCTAACTTAACAGGTATTTGTAAAATATCATGACTAATCTACACAAATGTAGGATCAGCATAATTCATTACAACTGAGCTCTTGCCTACTTCCGGAATGTCCTAGACCAGAGATTCCTAGCCTTTTCGACATGACGCCCCCCTTTTCGTTTTCACCAAAAACTCACGCCCCCCCCCCCTCCCCCACCCCCAATGAATTTCAGTAAGAGTTTCTTGAAAGAAAATTTTATAACTGACAAGGGAACGGTACTTGCTGTAAGTTGAGTTGCCCTATGACACTTGGCATAGGGCAAGAATCCATATGGTTGATGCGAAAAGTGAAGTCCGTTGCGGCTGACATCCAAGAGTTTACGAGATAATGGCTTCTGAAGTTTTCTGTAGCAGCTGACGTGGTGGTGGTATTTCTCAGGATAACTAGTTGAGGTATAGAAAATAGCATGTCTGTCATCTATTTATTTACAGTGTTTACAACCTTTATGATAAGCAATTGTGAACATTAATGATATCATACTCGAAGCAATAATAATTTGATTCTAGATACAATATTGTTCCCGAGATTGTTCCGTGCTTTGAACTTGGTCACCCATGATGGTGATGCTTTGAAAAATGTGTTTGGATTAACAGCTCTTCTGTGTTCCAGGGCAACTGCAGTAATGTAATGTCATGAATGATGGCATGAGAGCCTACAAGTCTCTTAAAATGTGCCAAAGTGCATCTGTTGATTTCTCGGTGCGCTTCCTGTGCTATTCCAAACGGACCTACCCGCAGACGTAAGGCATATTGAGTTAGACTGTTCATTTGATGTCCTTTCAACTGTTTAAAACTATTGGTAAGTGACGTCCATGATCGACGATCCCACTTTTCAAATCTTGTGCCATCATATGGGCAATTCCACGTGAACGTGACCACCTTTTGCACGAAAAAATTTGCTCGTCGATGAGTGTGAGATATGTTTGAGTCCATGTCAAGTTATGACCTTTCCCACAAGGATTTGGTCCGCCGATGCGTGGTTGCCTATCTACAGGCGCTAATTGCACTTGGATCACAGGTAGAGATTCCAGGGGTTGAGACGTTTCGTTGTTGATCGGTCCATCGGTGAATCTCTTCCTCTTTTCGATCTTCCGTATGGTCCAGTAGACTGTGGACCGTCCCTCTGTGCTTGGGCCCCATCCTTCTGTTGCTGTTGACTACAATTTGCTCTAACCCTCTCCACAAGTGCGTCCCTTTCCTCGTTTAGATCAAACTGCTTCCCGTTAATGACCAAAATGGTTCACACGCAAAAAGGCCCTCTGATTTTTGGCCTTGGCCTCACGCAGAAACGGAACTAAATCACGCCTCTGCTCGCGTGTTTCCTGCGAAAAGTCATCCGATATGGAATAGTTTGTTCCTGCCAGGTGTTTGGCATTGCGTAGTATCACATCTCTATCCGGGAAACGTAAGAATTTCACTATTATGGGTCTGAAGATTTGCTCGATTCCAGATAGGCACCGCCATGAATGCTACAGAATGATTTTGAATAGAGCGCCTGCTGCTAAAACCCTTATTCCCCTGTCTCAAATTAACCAGCAAGAACACAACTGTTTATTATTATCGTGTTTCAGGTGACCTCCCAACACGTTTCCGTGGCAAACCCTCACGTTACCATGGGGAATACCCAAACCCTCCAAAAGGAGTACACAGCTTCAACAATGGAACACTTGCTTATTTTCATTTATTCATTGTTAATGATACAACCTGTATAATTTTTCAACTCTGATCAGAACCCGGCCCCGGGGACAGTAGGAGCCCTTACCATGCCGACCGGCGAGGAGCAGCATGAGTAGTTGTTGGTGGATGAGCCAGGCTGAGCCAGGCTTCGCAGCCCCGAGTTTGAAAGACCTAGCTACAATGCCATCGTATGTAACTGTGGAGGACAAGCTAGAGAAGCAGTAAAAGCGTATTGCGACCTGGAGACCGGTCGCAAGGTGCACAATGGTGAGGACCCACTCGAATGTCCTCATTGCAGTCGAGCGCACATCAAGGTGAGTGCAAGACTTATCCAGAACATGCTTTGGCTCACCATTGCTTGCAGAACACTGAAGTTAATGTTTATTGATGGCATGGTATGGCCAGGCCTCCCATCGGCTAGGAAGTTCAACTGACCAGGCACGCAGAAGGAGGAGACTAATGGGGCCTACATAATGTGGGCAGTAAAGTGTGCTCAAATGTACTCAAGTTAGAGGTACTCAAATCTTACCAATCTCCAGCCCCAGCACAGTATACGTATGTGGCAACGAGACTTACACTTATTGACCATACGCCGTGAGCATGGACAAAAAACCGACTTCTTTTCTTTCAGCAAAAGCAGGAGGGTACCAATGTACCCTTTCGACGCAATGGAATTAATATGAATCACCTAAGCCAATCTATACGTACGTAATATTTGAGTACATTTGTGGTCTTTTACGTGACATGCCTGATATTAATATAATATTACTATTGAAATTAATGGCTTTCATTTAAATCTTTCAGAATTACAACGGAAGATACTGAACTATCTTCATTAGTGCTGCGATGACGCTTTTCGCTTCTGAGGACCCTTCACAACTTTCGAGTTTCGCAAGTTTAATATGGCATCAGAAAACAATAAAATATAGACAGTAGTTGTCATTTTTATTTTTGTATCATTGGTAGTGCGGATGAGAATTCCTTCCTAAGACCACCAACATGAGTGAATCACCCAGCCACTGACAACGATAAAGCCGTGCCGAAACAGTAACTGGTTTTCGCAACAACTTCAAACAAGCGTCGTTATACCATGACCAGTCACCAAGAAGCATGATCTCATCCAAAACAAGTGTCTTTGGAGACGCCAAGTGCTTGGACATATGCTTTGGTCTACCGTCGCTATTCCCACTCAGAAATCATAGAAGTTTTATGCCCAGGACATTTAATATAGTTGTAACTAAATTAAACGAGCGGAGGCGTCTCCTTCTTTTGAAGGGCCGCCAGAAGAAATGCGGCAACACAAAAAGACGGATATAACGACATGTCATCTCAGCATCATCACGCTGGTCCAGCATGATCTTGACAGGCCTGCAAGCGTAGCATGATAAATGCCACTAGAACACTAGAACGACAAAACTTGAGTGGACCACTTTACATGACCTACTACGTGTATTGACAGCATCGATTTCCACTGTCCAGTACATACTTTGTTTTTGATTACATTAAGGGTGGACATAGTCCAAGTCATATAATGTCATATTCACTCTATAAATTTTCGAGTGAAAAACAACTCGATTCGAGTGATTTTTCACTCTTTCTTCTACTTGAATAGACTCCCTTCCTTTTAGAGCGAAAATCACTCGATGACTTGAGTGAAAAATTTTCACTCAGATTGAGCGATGATTTCACTCAAAGTGAGTGGATTTTCCACTCACTTTGAGCCAAATGACCACTCAATTCGAGTAAAACCACCACTCTTTTGAATCTCCTCTCCCCCTTCCACTCTGGGACACTGAAAATTGAAAGAAGTCAAGTACAAGTTATTTTCAGAGGAAACAATTATTTTGACCCATACAAATAACTTATACCCCATCGACATGTCTCATGCACTGCAGGCATGGCCGCACTTTCCTTCCACAACAGGACGGGTCTGGCTTGTGATTAGGAAGACTGCTCCAGGCAGATGAACTCCAGAACATGGAAGAGAGCAGCGGCGCCAAAGAAATTCCCTTATAATATCCTTGAAAACCGAAGAGAAGTCATCGTCCGAAAAGGAGAAGAAGGATGACGTGGACAAGAAAGAGAACACTCCTCCCTGCATGCCATAAAGGAAGTGAGATATAGGGTCGGTGTAACACTTTTTAGTCCGGACTATTTAATTCAGTTACATATGCATTTAGGCAAAGGTTTTTAACATGGTGGAAATAAGGCAACATTCCTCTTTGTAAAATTGTCATAATGAAATCTTAAGATTAAAAAATGGATAGATTTATCAATATTTTTCCCAGACAAGGCATCAGAGTGTTATCATTGGTAGTGATGTGAACCAATATTTCGAGTCTCATAAACTTGATGACGATGCAGCGAATCCCATGAAAGTATAACTGGCAATAATAACACATGATGTTATTCGGCCATATGGACCTTAGAATATTTGTAAAAAGAAACGCTATATGAATCCTATTAGTTCATACAGATCGTCTTCGAAGGTAACTGACCAACCCACAACAAACCAACGAGCCTCATACCTTGGACGACCTTCTCGGAAAGTGATTACATTCGACGAAGACGTTCCGCTTCTAGACAGCCAACATCTAGTGCATAGGTGCCTTGAAGATGACAACGATAAAGCCGTGCTGAAACAGTAAGTGGTTTTCGCATCAACTTCAAACAAGTCGTTTCCATGACCTGTCACCAAGAAGCATGATCTCCTCCAAAACAAGTGTCTTTGGAGCTTGCTTTGGAGACACCAAGTGCTTGGGCTCACCATTGCTTGCAGAACACTAAAGTGAATGTTTATTGATGGTACAGTATGGTAACCCATACGATATTACGCATTGCGCCCAAGAGAGGAGCCAATCATTGATGAAGGCCGCCGAAGTGGACGTCCTGGTCAGCAGGGTCCGATCCAAGTAAGCGTAGCAACAGAGGCCTATTTGCCTGGCACACTCTAGATCTAGAATGACGAGTGACAGGTAGGTCTGACCCGCCAGGGACCAGATTTTTCACTCGAGTGTCCAAACTGGTGCTCAAAAAGTTCAACGAGTCCGTGATAGCAGGAGTACCACAGAGTACTTTGAAGCGACATATGTAAATACACCATCGACATGTCTCATTGCCTTCAGGCATGGCCTCACTTTCCTTCCACAGCAGGACGAGTTAGGCTTGTGATTATAAGACTGCCCCAGGGGGACGGCGCCCTTCAAGGAATGTGAGAGAGCAGCCCGACCTGTAGGAGATTGGTCAATCCTCTCATAATATCCTTGAAAGACAATCATGTTCTTAGTCCTTCCCAAATCCATAGACCACACAGGCTTAGCACAAAATCACAATCCTCCATGTTCAGGGCACTTAGGTGTGAAAAAACAAAAAGATCAGGCATGTGACAGTATCATGATAAACGTCACTACATCATCACACGTCAAGGGAAACATCGACGACCAAATTCAAGTCAGCTCGCTTTCCATGGCTGACTTGAATTAATAGCATCAATAGTTTCCACTCTCCTGCTTTTTATTTACCTACATTATGGAAAATGGTGTGTGCTATGTCATAGTCACACACCATCAGTCAGACAATAAGCAACAATAACTACCACATTTTTACGCTTACAGTTACAGTAAATAATAATCTGCTTGAAAATAGAGTACAGTTGCAATTTTTTATGGGGGCATGCTTGACAAATTGCAAATGCGATCAAACTTTGTTTGGTGACGCATATGCAACAAACACCGTGGAAATTGCAATGTGTCTGGAGGAGACTAATGTGGACAGTAAAGTGTGCTCAAATGTACTCAAAGAGTTCTCTCGTATATATTATAGGGAGCTAATCCTGAAACACATCCTGAAACTGAGATCAGACGTGGACCATGGCACAAATACTTACCAATAACCGTAGCTAACGTCCTAATAACACGGGTACCACTGCAACTATTTTCTAGAACTAAGCTCGTGTATCTTTTAGTTAGAGGTGCTCAAAAGAAGCATCTTACCAATCTCCAGCCCCAGCACAGTTTAGGTACGTGGCAACGACACTTACACTTATTGAACATACGCAGTGAGCAGTGATACAAAAACCGACTTCTTTTCTTTCAGAAAATTCACGCAAGCCGGCGGTGAAGAAGAAGTGTTAGGCCTGATGTACCCTTTCGACGCAATGGAATTAATGTGAATCACCTAAGCCAATCTACGTACGCAATATTTGAGTACATTTGTGGTCTTTTACGTGACATGCCTGATATTATTATAATATTACTATTTAAATTCATGGACAATATAAAAATCTTTCAGAATTACAACAGAAGAAACTGAACTATCTGCACTAGTACTGCGATGTCGCCTTTCGCTTCTGATGGCCCTTCACACCATTCGGTTTTCGCAAGTTTAATATGGCATCAGAAAACAATAAAATATAGACAATAGGTGTAATTTTTATTTTTGTATCATTGGTAGTAATGTGAACCAATATTAATTTTCGATTCTCATTACTCGCAACAGCAGATATAATGAACTGATGACCTATGAGGCAGCGAATCCCATGAAAGTAACTGTCAATTAACACAGAATCTATAGCCTTTCTGTGGCCATTTGTAAAGAGAAACGTTTTCTTAGTTCATAGACAGCAACAACCCACTTCTAAGACCGCCAACACCGAGTGCATCATCAACCCACAGAAGATGACAACGAAACAGTAAGTGGTTTTCGCAACAACTTCAAACAAGTTGTTTCCATGACCAGTCACCAAGTCGCATGATCTCATCCAAAACAAGTGCCTTTGGACACATCTATTGCTTGGACACCTTCCTTGGTCCACCGTCGCTGATTCATCAGATATTTCCACTCAGAAACCATAGAAGTTTTACGCCCAGGACATTAATGTAGTTGTAACTAAATTAAACGAGCGGAGGCCTCTCCTTCTTTTTGAAGGGGCACATGCTGGAACACAGACGGATATAGCGACATGTCATCTCAGCATCATTACGCTGGTTCAGCATGATCTTGACAGGCCTACTATAGTAGCATGATAAATTCCACTAGAACAACACAAGAACGACAAAAGTTGAGTGGAACAATTTTAAAGGCCTACTACTACGTGTGTTGACAGCATCGATTTCCACTGTCCAGTACATACTTTATTTTTGATTACATTAAGGGTGGACATAGTCCTAGTCATATAATGTCATATTCACACACCCTCGCCATTGCAACGCCACTTATTCCATTACGTAAAGCATCTGTGGCAATCAACGTGGCAAACTATTGTACGCATCAGCACTGTCTGTTGGCCTAAAATCCAAGCGTTTGAAGTGACCTATACAAATAACTTATGCACCATCGACATGTCTCATCCACTGCAGGCATGTCCGCACGTTCCTTCGACAGCAGGACGGGTCTGGCTTGTGATTAGGAAGACTATCCTCCAGGGAGATGAACTCCAGAACATGGGAGAGAGCAGCGACGCCGAAGACATTCCCTTATATAATATCCTTGAAAGACGAAGAGAAGTCATCGTCCGAAAAGGAGAAGAAGGATGACGTGGACAAGAAAGAGAAGTCCTTTCTGCATGCTATGCGCAGGAAGTGAGATAGGGTCGGTTGTAACACCTTTTAGTCAACTCGTGTCTGATCCAATACATACAAGCCCATCTCGTTAACAAATATTAAGCCAAATCAAGTTATTTTGCATTTTCCTCAATAACAGCAGAATCATTATTGTGGTAATGTTAAGTAGCAAGTACTTCAGACCATACTCGACATCATAAAACGACACAGCGTCAGTTCATTAATTATGTGGCGAATAGCGAGATTTTTAAAAAGCCATTATACGTTGAAGAGCCTTTAAACAACGGTGGTCGAAGCGTAGCTGCTGCTAGAAGGGGAAGCAGCTGGACGGAGGTGCTCCAAGAAAAGATTGGATTAGGAGTGGATGATGGCAGGAGACAAGGGTGAAAG